>JBBYHH010127699.1:0-14520 GCA_038382905.1 Daphne laureola
AATATCTAAAAATATATGAAAATAAATCATAGATTAAATACAATGAAACTGTCAAAATAAATGATACAATCTTTTGATGACGGATGGAGTATTAAACATTATACATGGCGTAAAATTTCTAATTTTTATCATGGCATAAATCTGTTAAGTTCTGAAAATTTTCAAATTGGTAAACCATACTTAAACTGAATAACCCAAATTTGCATTCATATATGGATTGTAGTCTTGCTCTAGAAGAAGAAATCTGATTTACTAGTTACTACCCTTAAACTTTCACCATCATTCTAGTATATATAGATAGATATATAGTTGTTTCATTGCCTTTTCTGTAATCAAGTTCTTATTGTTACCAACTTATAGGCAACTCTAATTAATCTATTATAAGTGCTTAATGGAAAGCTAGTGAGTGGAGATCACATTTACACTTGCTCCAAAGTAGGGGATGCTTCAACCGAAGACTCGACTTGTGATCAGGTAAAGTGCATTAGAGAAATTTGCACTGGCTACCAACGAGCTGAATGTGTGAAAGGTGAGTTGGTTTTTGAACGAGAAGATGATTTGCGTGGGAACGTTGAGGATTCTCCACCTAATTATAATATTGCGTGTGCTTGTGAGGCCGGTATGTACACTGTTCACTGATTACAAATACACCATTTGGATTCATTGTTGTTTTTTTTTTTTTTATCTCACTTTAATTTTTCTACGCTGACTAATTTTATGTCCAAAATTAAAAAAATATAAGACAAAGCAGTACATTAAGCATCTCTCCTAATGCGTTTCATTTTTATGCATTTATAGTTATTAGTAAACTCTCCTGATAACTTTCCATTTTTTACAGTTCAAGTAGATGCTATATACACTTGTTCAGTAGCATTTTACTATTACATTGATGAAAACCCTTGTACTGCAGAAGTATGCACTGAAGATTGTAATACTATCGAATATAGTTCAGGCCAATGCCTAGACCGTGACAACATATTTGTTGCTTGTAGGTTTGGTAAGATGGTTTGTTGTTGCGGTGTTCAGCGTTTTTAAGTGTTACCTTGTAGCTTTCAAATAATTGTTATGAAATGTTTGTGTGAACTGAATTTCAAAATAAATGTTATGATCAGTCTGTGTAACATTTATGAGTTTGTTTATTGCCTATCTTATATATGTTTTTTTAATGCGGACTCAATTCGTCTGTCGCATAATGTGTCTATCTCACGCCTGTTCCCGGTTTAACTTTTTTTTTTTTTTTAAAAAAAAAAAAAACAAAATACGCTGCGACACGCGTGGGACAGGCGCATTATGCGACAGACGAATTGAGTCCTTTTAATCCTTATCTGTACTTGTTTTAAGGTTTTAGTTTAAGTTGAATAAGGAATAAACTTTTGAGCTCCCCCTCTCTTTTACTTTTAAAAACCATGAAACTAGTGTAACGCTTCTATTTTTATAATCCAAATTTTATGAAAAATTTGAAACTTTTAAGACTTTGAAATCTTTTTGGAAAAAAAATCCAAGAATAAATTTCCCAAGGTAATTAAAAAAAATTTAATTATCAGAATAATAAATGAAAGCGTTAGTAAAACCATATAATAAACAAGTCGTCATACATAAATTTGAAATAACGCAACACAAATCTAAATCATGTCCAAAAATAAAGATAGAACTAAGTCATATCGAACGACTACAGTGCGTCATCACCCAGAGTCCGCTCCTCGTCATAGTACTCGTATCCCAGCTCCAACTCAGCAAGCTCGAGATATTACTCCTTATCAAAGTACTCACCTGCAATGTAAGGGGCTGAGCGTCCATACGCTCAGTAGTGAGGAGTATATAAGTCTTTCACTATAGTTCTGATACATTCTCAAATAAATAAGTCGACAAACATTGAAAACTAAGTACGGTTGCTTAATAAACTGTAATCCAATAATCATTCGGGCATAAGGAAAGTAATTCATGAGTATGTCAAGTAAATGTGTGTCACATATCCAATGCAACAAACCATTTATTTCTTATCATTATCAAATAAAGTCGTTGAACGAGCTACAGTGGGCATCACTGTGGGAATGTTCGTGACCAAATCCACTAGGGATGCTGAGAGTCCTTCCAGAAGATACCCATCATGGGGAAGAGTTTCCCTTGATCGGACATTTACAAGTCTGGTCTTTGTGTCAACAAGTGAAGCCAGAACACTACCTAAAGGGTTTGCACGCCCTTATCTACATGGATCAAGTTTGCGCGCCCGCCATGATATATGTTAACAAGTACATAAAATGATAAAATTACATAAAATATAACAATAAGGAAAATAAACATGCAATCATCACAAGAATTAAAATCTATCGTGACACAGAAATTGAGGAAGAATGGTAAAATAAAATCAAACTATAATAATAAATATACCAATAATAAAAGTCATATAATTATGTTATTGAATATAAAATTTTATTTGGAAAAGAAAGAGATCCATGTTGATTATGCTTTTATTGTTTATTTCTTGAGCTTGAGAGGTAAGGATATTTGGTCATTTAGAATGTAAAAATTAAGTTATAAAAAATAAAAGTGTTGCATTGCTTTCGGAACGTCCTGAAAGAGAAAAGTATTGAATTACTTTTCAGACGACAGGAGTAGTTTTTTATACATATGGTAGTAGATTCTTTAGAGGACTCTACCATATAGACTATCATGTTTTAAGATATGACAGTAGATTCATCATAATTTTCGTGAATGACAAGATCCCGTAAATTCGATCCGGTACTGTTTGTCTTGATAACCGTACATAATGGAATGGACATAATTTAGAGACTAGTAAGAGATGCATATTGCAGCTCTATGTATGTTCTATTGTACAATAAGGTTATATTCACCTAGGAACAACAAATCACGATCACAACAACACAGACATATAAAACATAAAACCTAGTATGTATATAAAACTGCTACATAATCTCAATATCACAACAAGAAACCTCCATACCAAAATAAGGAGAAAGTACTATGAGTACATGTTCTAGACATTGGCCCGAACGATTACCATTATTTTTGCAAGCTTTTGTGCAATTATCTGAAGTACATTTTTTCTCTTTCGTGTAATCGTAAAATGCTGCGGCGCAAGTGTATGTGCCGTCTCCTTCAACTTTAGGAATTAGGATATGAAAAGTTGATTCAAGAGTCAATTAACTATAAATGCCTAAAGATGGCACATAATAGGAAAGATGTTTGTAGTGTTTTTTAACAATTAGAATCGAGCTACATCAACAATCAATAAAATTGAGCTATTCCTTATGCTTTATATCTCTTAGGACTCAAACTAGAGCTCTTGAATTCAACGATACTAATAGAAAAATAAAATCGAGCTAGATTAATAGATACCAAAAGTAGAGCGCATAACAAGAAATCATGCATGCAAAGCTGATGCAAGTGTTTTTATTATCTGGCATTCTGGCCTATGGGTGTTTTAACTTTCAAGGAATGATAAGATCTTAACAATAAGATGATCAACGTTTAGGAAGTATTTTTTAGAGCGAAAGTTCTAGAGTAATGATCTATTTGTGTGTTTGATTTTTTATGTTATATTTTACTGAAATATTTATTATAAATAATTCAATAAAAAAATTCTATAAAAATATATTATAAAACTATAAATATTGATGTATCATTTACATATAAATTATTTAATATTATATAAAAAAATATTAAAAAAATAAATTATAGATTAAATATTAAAAATGAAACATAACATTTTTTTTTTATCATGGAATATTTTATATATCTAGCGTGAAAAGCTCTTTTTCCACCGTCACATGTTTCTAGAAATAAATGTAAGATATTTATTCTTTCATATTATGTAATAATAATTAGTAAGTATCCACCACAATTATTTTCAAAAGTAGGTGACGGTGGAAAACCAGTTTTCCACCACCAGTAGATGATAGAGTATTAATTCTTCTCCTAATTTGAACTAGTGCATGTAACGTATGAAAACACTCTTATTGGCATTGTTCCTTAATAAGCTCGTTTTAATTGAAATTAGCATAATAAAAAAAAGTAAGTATTAAGAATAAGTTTTTTGGGAAAGTTATTGTTGTAGTTCGGATGAGTTCTAGGGTTTTTTGCAGGTTGGGGCGCCGCCGCCGCTTTTTGGAGCGGGACGGGAGAGACCGGCTTTCTTCTCAGCTTCATTTGGATTATGGCGTCTTCCCGCTGATCGGGCGTTCACTGGGATCGAGGTGTAGCGTGGAGGCAACTTTGATCCGACGAGTCACGGGCTACGGGGGAGCGTCTTCCCCACCAGTTTTCCATCGTGCCGCGCCAAAGGCCCCTCCATGGCGCCGCTGTGTTGATATCGGCAGTGGTGATGGCTTCAGGTGCGGCCGGAAGTCCTCCACCTGTTTTGAGGTCTTTTATTCAGCCGGCGAGTTCTGGTCCTTGCTGTCTGGCCCTGTTTAGCAGGGAACCTTTACTGTAGCAGGGCCTTAGTGGCTTCCAGCATTGGCCCGTCATCCTCTGCCATTGGTGTGGCTTTTGAATTTTGCAGTAAATGTGTCAACATGGGGGAGGGCTGTTATATGCTTCATTGACTGGAAATTGAGGCTTTTCTGTTAGGAAGAATTATTTGGTTGATCTCGTGGTCCAGAGGTGCTCGTGTAGAATGGGAAAAAATGAGAGTTTGGATTGGTCCTTCTCTGGACGAGTGAGTGTTGGGAACGGCAGGGATGAGCGACAGCTCTCCATGCCTAGAATGAGGCATAATAGCACGAGTTGTGGAAATTTCAAGTCCGTTTCCACCGCTCGTATTTTATTACGGACTTGGGTTATCGAGAGGATGGTTTTTTACTATAGTTGGGGGCATTGGATTTCTATGCAGGTGGAGTTGTTTGTTCTTTTGCACTTCCCAGGTATCCTTGCAGAGATAGGTCTATTTTTATTCCATTTAGTGCGGCATAGGTGGAGGTGATCGGTGGCCATGCGTAATCCTGAGTATGCTGTGGGTGGAGTATGTTTTCGACTCATACGGTATCTTGGAAGCGCTTGGGAGCTTCAGTTTTACGTGAAGAATTTCATCTGTTCTTGACTTAGTCATTCTATCATCTTGGCGGCCTATTTATTATTTTGTTTTAGATACTTTCTATGTCGGTCTTGTTTGGGCTTATGTTATTTCTTATCTTTCTGAATTTTCTTAGGATTTTTTGTTATTCGGCCTTCTTTGGCTCATCTCATACTAAGAGCTGCATTAGTTGGTAGGTACATTAGATATTTGTTCACTATTTTTCTCCAGTCTAGGATTGTTTGCTATTGAATAAAGAGTCCTTAGAAAAAAAAAAGTAAATATTGCCCAATTTGTGATGTGTATTTTTAACATAAATATTTTATTCACATGTGGTAAAAAATTATTTTCCACCAATCATCTGGTTTTAGTAAACAAATCTGTGAGTCTCTTACCATTAAATAGTATAAAAGGAAAAGAGTTTGCGGATTTAGTGCTAGAAATTGGTGAGGCGGGAAAAATAGTTTTCCACGGCTGGTGCACTAGAGCATTAAACTGCATTTTTACCGAATGAGTTTAGTACATATCAGCACCGCAAGCACAAGCAATCTCTGGAAGCGAAGGATCCTCTCCATTATCATCATCCAAGTCGACCCAGACAAGTTCTCCTTTTACACACTTACCCCGACTGTAATTGAGGCGGTTGGAGTTATCTCAAATTATATTTAATTAAAAAGGTTAGGAACTAGAATTTCTTTTATTGTGTCCGAATTATTTTAGTTTTGGAAAAGCCATTTGAAAGGAGGATTAAAGTTTGTTGTTAATTATGTGTGTGCGTGTGTGATAGAGATGAGTTTGGGTTTCCTAGTGGGGTTGGGTTTCCTAGGTCTATTAGGTCTAGGACTTATTGGTGTCCTATAAATTGCTTTGTTCAAGCAAAAGTAGTGAAGGTAGTAGCCGCACAATTGTGTTGTGTGCGTTAGTTTTTTTGTAAGAGCAGTTTGTGTGTTTGTTTGGTGTTGAGAGATTGAGAGTGGAGATAACTAGTGCATGTAATTGTTATTGGATATTGATAGTGAAGAAAATTTGTGGAATCGTCACGGTAAAAAATATTATATTGTTATTTACCCGCATTCCAAACTCAACAAGTGGTATCAGAACAAAGTTCGTAATGGCTGGGAGGTCGGGTATTTTTTCGATTGATCGTTTTGATGATTCTGAAGATTTTAGTCTTTGGAAGTGTATGATAAAAGATGTGTTTGTGCAATAAAAGCTTGAGAGTGTTTTCGAGAAGATAAAGTCGGATGCAATTAAAGATGACGAGTGGATGAAGATGCAAAAAATTGTGGTGAGCACGATTCAATTGGCTCTTGCACCACAATTGAAGTATGATGTGTTGAACGAGACCTCTCCGACTAGTTTGATGGCAAAACTTGAAGGTATGTACACGTTAAAATCCATTACCAACAAGTTGTGTTTAAAGAAGCAATTATATAGTTTGAAGATGAAAAACGGTACCGGTTTGGTTGCGCACATGAATGAGTTTAATAGACTAGTTAAAGTATTGGTAAGAAATTACAGGATAGAGCTATAATTTTGATTAATTCTTTATCAAAATTTTATGAGCCGGTTGTGACTCCATTGACGGTTGGAAGAGAGACTTTGAAGGTAGAAGATGTGATCATTATGCTTTTGGAGCATGACCTCGTTCGGAAGTTTGAAGAAAATGAAGAATGTAGTAATGTGGCTGTAATGGAGCGAGAGAAAAATAGTGGGAGAGGAAGAAGTGATTCTAGAAGAAGAAACGATTCAAGAGAAAGATCGAGTTCGAGACCAAGGAAGGATTGGAGCAAAGTTGAATGTTGGTATTGTCAAGAGTTGGAGCATATTAAATTTTATTGCCCAAAATTAAAAGAGGACATGGAAGATTTTTTGAAGATAAAGAAGAAAGGAAAAGAAAAGAAAGAAGTAAAAGGTGATGCTGGGTTAGTAGAAGATTATGAAAGTGATAAAGAATTGTTAATGATGCAAGAGGTCGAAGAGAAAGATTCTGAAGATGTTTGGTTATTTGATTCAGCTTGCTTGGAAGACGTTTGTTCCAAGAAAGAATGGTTTACAAAAATTGTACCATATGATAGGCTAATTTATTTGGCTAATAGCGAAGAGGAAAGAATTGAAGATATTGACAATGTGAAGATCAAGTTGCATGATGGAAGTATCAAGACACTTGATGATGTGAGGTATGTTCCAAAATTCAAGATAAATTTAATTTCGTTTGGTAAATTGGATAAATTTGGATTTGGATTTTCTGCTCGAGATGGAGGTATGAGAATTTCAAAGAATGCATTGAGTGTGATAAAATGAGTGAAAAACTTTAAAAATTTGTATGAGTTAGTTGGAAATACAATTGTTAAATGAGAGGTCAAGAACAAGTTCTCTGAAGTGAAGTTTCCAACAAACAAGAATGTCAGGTTTGCGGATTTGATGAAATGATGAAATTAAAAAATAATTTAAATCAATGTAAAGATTATTAAAGTTGTCTCAAATTATATTTAATTAAAAAGGTTGGGGATTAGAATTTCTTTTGTTGTGTCGAAATTATTTTAGCTTTGAAAAAGCCAAGTGAAAGTAGGATTAAGTTTGTTGTTAATTATGTGTGCGCGTGTGTGACAGAGATGAGTTTGGTTTCTAGGTCTATTAGGTCTAGGACTTATTGGTGTCCTATAATTTGCTTTGTTTAGGCAAAAGTAGTGAAAGCAGTAGCCGCACAATTAACTGTATTGTGTGTGTGAGTTTTTCCTAAGAGCAGCTTATGTGTTTATTTGATGTTGAGAATTTGAGAATGAAAATAATTAGTGTATATAATTATTATTAGATATTGATAATAAAAAAAATCTGAAAAATCGTTACAGTGAAAAATTTTATATTGTTGTTTAGACGTGTTCCAAACCTAAGAGAGGCAACCTTCTTTAAGACACTTTATTGTATCACAAGGAGAGTTGTCGGTAGCAGCATCTACTGCTTCAGAGCAAAAGTACAGTCTTCACCATTTAGTACTTTTTATCATGGTCAAATATCTATTTAGTATTCTAAATTTTAATGAGTTAGGTAATTCAGGATTTAGATTAAAAGTAAAATATTTCAGATCTCGTACTATTAATTTTTGGATAAATAAGAATCTCGACTCGGTCAACTCAGCATGTAGGATGTGCCAAGTTGACCGCGTCGAGATCCTTATTTACCCAAAAATTAATAATACGAAATCTGAAATGCTCACTTTTTAGTTCAGACCCTGAGTTACCCAATTCATTAAAATTTAGGATATTAAATAGGTATTTGACCTTTAATCAAACAATCAGAATGTATAAATCAGAGTCACTTAAAAGTTCATAAGACCGATGAGAACCAAAAGATAACAAAAACCACAATACATGTTAATTAAACGACAATAATTAAATGAAATAATAATAATAAAATAATAATTAGTGAGAAGGAAAAAGTGAGTAAAATAATAATTAAATGAAATAATTAAACAATATATATGATCATATTGTATGAAGTTGTTAATCATTTTTACAAATCAGTAGGAAAGTCATGATCCGACAATAAGAGTCTTGATCCTGTAGTAAAAGAGTAGTGATCTATCAGTAGAAGAATCGTGATCCCGCAATATGGAAGTATTGATCACACAAGAGAGGAGTGATGATCATGTAGCAAAAGTTTCATGATTCATGTAATTCATTATACCTATAGTGAAATATAATGATCCACCAGTATGAATTTGATGATCTCATCATAATGGATTTAATAATTAGTTCTCATGAATAGTAGAAAACATATCAAAACCTAAACGAACTAAAAAAAGTATCAAAATATATGACATATGAGTCTCTCTTTTTTCGTCTTCTTTTTCTCTTTTCATTGAACTAATTATTTATATTTTTTTTATTATGAAATAGAAAATGAAAGAAAAAGAAATTGCAAGATGGTAAATAACTCAATCTCTTAAGCACTTACGTTGTGCCTTTTTTTAATAGCGTATTCTATCATGCCCCTACTATAAATTTGTCACAACAACTTTGAAAATTCGACATTACTCCAATAATTTTGGAAATTAAAAAAAAAAATTAACAAAATTAGAAATAGGTCATTGCTCCAACAAAATTGGAGATTTTATATTGTTCAAAAAATTAAAAATTGGAAATTATCATTTTGTCACAATAAAATTAAAAATTGAACATTGTTCCAATAATTTTGAAAATTGGGTCTTCCTTCAATAAATTTGTTATTAGACATTCCTTCAATAAATTTAAAAATTAGACATTCCGCCAAGAAACTTGCGGATATTACATATTGTTTCAAAATATTCAAAATTTGATATTGTCAATGTGTCAGTTTTTATATCTTCTTTGTCTGAAAATGGGTTTGATTTTCTTCTTGGAAATTGGGCATTGCTCCAAATTTTTTGAAAATTTGACATTTCTCTAATAAAATTGGAGATTGCATATTGTTCCAAAAATTAGAAATTGGACATTGTGAAATTTTCACAATAAAATTAAAAATTAAAAATTGTTCCAAAAACTTTGAAAATTGGATATTCCTCTAATAAAATTGGATATTAGACATTCCTTCAACAAATTTGGAAATTGAACATTCCTCCAATAAAATTGGAGATATTATACATTGTTTCAAAATATTAGAAATTGGATACTATAAATTTGTCACAACAATTTTGAAAGTTGGACATTACTCCAACAATTTTGAAAATTGAACATTCCTCTAACAAAGTTAAAAAAAGTCATTGCTCCAATAAAATTGGAGATTGCATATTATTCCAAAAAAAAAAATTTTTGGACATTGTCATTTTGTCACAACAAAATTAGAAATTGAACATTGCTCTAACAACTTTGGAAATTGGACATTCCTCTAATAAAATTGGATATTAGATATTCTTCCAATAAATTTAGAAATTAGACATTCCCCCAAAAAAATTGGAGATATTAGACATTGTTCTAAAGTATTAAAAAATTGATATTGTCAATTTGTCGCAATAATTTTAAAAATTGGACATTGCTTCAATAATTTTAGAAATTGATATTTCTCCAACAAAATTAGAAATAGGTCATTGCTCGAACAAAATTGAAGATTGCATATTGTTCCAAAAATTAGAGATTGGACATTGTCAAATTTTCACAACAAAATTAAAAATTGAACATTGCTCCAACAACTTTAGAAATTAGACATTCCTTCAATAAAATTGGATATTAGACATTCCTCAAATAAATTTAGAAATTAGAAATTTCTCCAATAAAATTAAAAATTGGACATTGCTCTAATAAAATTAGAGATTGCACATTATTCTAAAAGATTAGGAATTGGATATTGTCAATTTGTCATAACAATTTTGGAAATTGAACATTACTCCAATAATTTTAGAAATTGGACATTCCTAGAAATTGCTTCAATAAAATTGGAAATTGCACATTCTTCCAAAAGATTATAAATTATACATTATCAATTTGTCACAACAATTTTAGAAATTGGACATTGGTCTAATAATTTTGGAAATTAGACATTCCTCCAACAAAATTGAAAAGATGTGATTGCTCAAAAAAAAATTGGAAATATGTCATTGCTCTAACAAAATTGGATATTACATATTGTTTCAAAAATTAGACATTGGACATTGTCAATTTGTCACAACAAAATTGAAAATTAAATATTGCTCCAATAACTTTAAAAATTAGAGATTCCTCCAACAAAATTGGATATTAGACATTTCTCCAAAAACATTATTTATTTTTTCATGATGATAGTAACTCTATAATGCATTGGATAATTTTTTTTGTGATGATAGTTTATTCGGGTTCCTTCGGATTTAGATTCGGGTTAATCGAGTTTGGGTTCGGGTTAATCAGTTCGGATTAGTCGGGTTTGGGATTCAGGTTAATCAGGTTCGGGTCACAGGTTAATCGGGTTCGGGTCATTTCGAGTTGAGCTGATTTCGGATCAGTTTGGGTTCGGGTTCGGGCTATTCAGGTTCGCGTTGCCATCAGATTAAGCTTACTCTGGGTCGACTTGGGTTCAGGTCATTCGGGTTTTGGATCGTTAACTTTCTTGGTCGGGTCGGGTCGGGTCGGGTCGGGTCTGTTTTTTACATCCCTAGGTTGGATATAAAGAGACAATTTTTTTTATAAAAAGCAATGCCATCGAATATATTTATTCAAATAATTTCAATATTACCTTCTATAATATTAGAGACATTTTCAGTTGTTGCTAATATATATCCTAAGGAACATATTTATTTGTCTTTTGTCTATCTCTAATGACTTTTAGCAACATCAGTGTAGATGACAATTATACTATTTATCCGCAAACGTTTTAGAGATAAATAAATAACATATATTAACACTTCTTTTTGTCCCTATATCTATAACTTGTTGTAGTACCCACCAAACCCCGCCCCACCAATGTCAAGTCCCCACCAAACCCGTTACCCTTCCTTTGCACGTCCACCTATGCCCTTAGCCTTTAGCCGTTAATGACGACTCGAGGAGACTAGGTGATGGCTGGTGAGACAACTCTACCATCAGCAGCATGTTGATTCGCACACATCCCTCCCTACTCGCAGTGTTGCTACCATTGCAATCTGCCATCGAATCTGCTTGTTTCAGATTTAAGGCTAGCTGCCCACCCTAGATCTGGAGGTCGGAGTTGGGGTAAGTGGTGCTAGCAGGCTCTACGACAACCAATATGGTTAACTTGCGTGTGTGGGTGCCTCTAGCAGGTGGGGGATAACGATGATGTATTTGTAAGTTGTGCCGACGATATGGGGTGGTGCGTGGTTGTGTATGGGAGAGAGGGAGGAGCGGTGGAGCGAGTAGGGATGTAAATGGGTACGGTGTTTGAAGGGTAGCTCGAGCTTGAGTTCGAGTTAGGGCTTATCAAGTTGATACATATCGAGTTTGAGTTCAAGTCTCCAATAGAGCTCGATAAGTTAACTAGTCAAACTCAAGCCCAACGATATATTTGGTTTTATTGAGTATCGGTACATTTCGATACTTATCAAACCTATTAAATTTATGTTAGGTATATTTGTACTTTATTAATACTAATCATTATGATTAGCCTAATATTATCCCTGCAAATGACGGTCAAGTTGGCATTTTAGGAACACGAAAGCAAGCAACATTATTACCATCCCTCTCAATGACAGTACCTCAAGGTCCGGCCAGAGCTACATGGAGAGCATATGCTATCTTTCCCCTGGTACCAATAGTCCAACCAGAGGGGTTGGGCACCTTGGGGTCAGTGCTGTGGGCAACATTGACGTCGACTCATCTCAGAACCACCTCATCCATCTCCTCACTGGGAAAGGGAAACAAGGAGTCACACGAACTCCTATTGATCACCTCTTTGAGCCACTTAAGAAGGATTTTGTAGGCTCTTATTTCCTGTTACCCCAGGAGCAGGACTGGTTTCTCCACATTCTCATGCAGGGGCTTAGCCTCGAACCAAGTGATGAAGTCCCAACTATCTTTCTTGGCTACGAAGAAGTAGCGTTTGATCCATCCAGGGTGGGAGCTCGTGGGCTAAGCGAATGAGATCACCTTGTTCCCTTGGAACTTTCGGGGAGCAATGTGGAAGGTGTTGGACCCAGACACGTAGCCCATCTTGAACAACTAGTGGAAGACGTCTGCCAATGCTGACACACTAGCCATCTTGAATGCCAAGATGAAGGTGTTGAAATTTTGAAATGAGTTGCGCTCGACCTGTGTGAGGCAGTATTCCCCAGCGAACACAGAAGCTCTCGATCAACGGGTGTAGGGGAAACCTTAACCCCTCCTTGACCTGGGTGAGCCATACCCGCATCATTTTATCGACCCGATTTTTTGGCTTGTCCTCGATATTCAGCTCCCTTAGCAGCTCCTCAACATCTGTGCGCGCCATTATCTCCCCTCGGCCACCCATACCTGTCTAGTTTCGGCTTCAGTTTCTCCTAGAGCAACAACCTCTCTTCGAAGTTCTCTGGGATGGATGAACCTTCACTGGTGGTGCGGACAGTTTTCTTCAGGGCTTTCTACGAAAAAAAACACATGATATAACTACACGAACGCAATGTCGAGAGAAATTCCTCACCACCGCCAGCGAGAACCCCCAATTGGAACCCTAAACCCTAACTACCACACACACGTGCAAAAATGAAACTGTGACAAAGGGATTTGAGGCCTTACCATTTTCACTGATGTCAGAATTGTTGGGGGATAAACACCTTGCCTCGCTTGCAAGTTGTCACCCCCCACCCAGCGCCCGGCGCTGTGGAAGCTTTTCGGTGTGGATAAGAAGGGTGGTCGGTTGGGAGCGGCAGCGGGCGGTGCACGTCGATGCTAGACTATCTTAAGTTGTGGTGATCCCAAAACCCATCTTGTAAAAAGTTTTCTTAAGTTAATTATTCTAACGTGTTTGATAGGTTTTAAAGCGTTCCTAACCAACCTTAAACCTGCACACGGAAACACGTTAGTGGTTTTACAATAAATCGCGCATAAGCAAGATATAAGTTGAGCTCCGCTCAACACAAATACATCGGCAAGGAGGCCCACCCATTTCGTTGGGTGAGAACTCCCTGATAAAATACTAATATAGTCCGTAATAATGTCTAAACTAAATATGCATATTTTACTACTACAGAGCCGAGTCTAGCCAATTGTTTTGAATAAGTACTGAGTCGGGTAGTCGGGATCAACAATCGACTATCACGCCAATAGTATTCCTTCCGCTGCTATAACATAGACATTGAAGTTCAACCGTTAGTAAATCTTAATGTGTACTCAATCGTAATTTAAAAATTATTATAACAATCTTAATCGAGACTGCCCCAATAATCAAAACGTAAAGACTGTTCAAGGAGTGCCCACGTACCTCTGGTAATCAATAAATAACTATGCCTTAGCGGACTTACTCCGCAAGCCTTTTACCAGGGTCTCTTGAAAATATTGATATAGTGCGGGTGAGTCCTCGAGAGGTACCCAGTAAGAGGTTAGGTAAAGAATTACAAATTTTAAAAACATTTACCTGCATAAAAGAGTAGTATGCGATGAACTAGTAGTTATATACTACCTAATATAACATGGTTAATGATGTGCAATGATATGATATGCAATACAGTACGTCACATCGGACGTTATCATCCATCTCATCCCCAAGGACGGTTGGAAATCCAATAATCCCCCGGTGGCACGACGGCTCACACGAGTTCTCACATCGATAGCCCGCAGAACGGGATTTAGTAACAATTTTCGTAAGGTACCTGCGTAGGGTGTACATCCCTAAAAACCTATCGCGTGGTCTCACTTTGATCACATATCTATGTGTATCTTTCAACACATCTTAATGATCATCATGATCAGAGTAATAGTGCTCTTCGAGCTTAAAAGTAAACCAAAACCTGCACGTGTAAAACCTTACCATAGAACTAACTAGCCCTGGGAGTCACTGGGCCCCACCCTCGACCCGAGTACTAGCCCTTAATTAACCTAATACGCATGGAG
>JBBYHH010127810.1:0-14520 GCA_038382905.1 Daphne laureola
AATTTTAAATAGGTGTGAATTTGTTGTCACTTTTTTTTGCGAACGAACTCTCCCTAAAAGACATGGGGAAGTGGGGAAATGAATGGGTCTAGACACGTGTTGGAATTGGAAAATGTATTAATGTCTTACTGGGTAGTATTTAATAAAATGAGAGAGCGTATAACAACCATGCTAGGGTTTCAGCAGTCCAGCGCCGCCGTATTGGGTTTGGTACTTTGTTATCAGCGTCTTGCCTGGCTCATCTCACCTGTTTGTTGGGTCCGCTCCACGCACCGCTGGCCATCCTCCACTTTGGATTGCGCTCGATGGCAGCGGCGTTCCTCCCGGATGAAGCGTTTTACTCGAGTTAGATGTCATTTTCAGTTACCCAAGGTTCGGTTGGTGCTGGATCAGACCGCGCTCCATGCTGCCGCCGCCGTCGTGGTGCCTGTGAAAAAGGCCCAATTCACAGTAAGTATGTCTGCTAGGGTTCCCCCATCGCCGCTGGTGTGTGCCCCTGCCTAGCCGCTCCACTACCGGCGGTTCGGTTTTTCTGCTGGCCCGTCGCTCCGCTTTTCACCCCTTCATCAGGTGGTCTTTTTCTCAACCGCTTTGCTGGTTCCCCTTCCCCGTCGCCCGAGCCATCAGTTTCGGTGGTTGCTGAAGCGGAGTTTGGCCTATGGCGCACGGCGGGCCTCGATCTTCTGCTTGGCCAACGGATTTCATCGTTCCTCCGACGCTAAGGGTGCCATTTTTTATCTCGGGCTGGACACGCCCACATTTTTTCAGACCCAATCTCTGGTGCACATCGCCGAATGTCTACTGTGGAGGGCCTGGAATCGGCACGTGGGGTGTGTTAATGCAAAGAATGTTGGTTTAGGGGTAGGCCGCCCTATAAAGAAGCCGAGAGTCTTAGAAGCTGTGGTCGAGACTGTTGCAAAGAGTTTGGTGGGGCAGGGGGATTTCCTGCCTCACCCAGCGCCATGAATGGTGAGGTCTGGAGTAGGTGGGGTATCAGACCAGCTTTCCCTACTCTAGTATTATTATTTTGGTCTCCTGCTAGTTCATTTTTTCCCTCGCACTTTCAGACTTTTCTCCCGCTAGCTGCTTCGTTTGTGCTTTTTGGCTTTTGCTTTGTAGAGTATGGTTTTTTATTTGACAGATCAATTTCTGATTGCATGCGCATGGAAAGATGACATGGGTATCTTTGGGAGCCTATTTGGTATGTCGCGTTCCAGATTGAAGATGATTATCTCTCTGCTATGACTTTATATGCCTTTTCAAGACCGTGTTGTGGTCTTTTGTCAGAGTTGACAAGTCAGCAAGTGTTTTCTCTCCTAATGTTAGCTTATTCATCATCTTCTAGTTGTCTGGTTGTTTTAGGTGCTCATTGCATGTTCTTGTTTTCTGTTTCTTCCATTTGCCCTAGGTTGGCTGTTATTGCTATAGACATTGGTTTGTATTATTTTCTTTAGAATTAATGACAAACTGTTTTCTTTCAACAAAAAAAATGAGAGAAAAATGTGGAGTATTAGACAAAGGGCTAGTTTGTAATTTTATTGATAGGGTGCAACATATGAACTTTTACCGAAAAAAGTGTTAGATTTCAAACTTTACAATGCAAAATAGAATGATAGAAAAAGTTCATTCACTACAGTACCATCATTTTTTACGTAAATTTGTCAAATCTAACAATTAATTTAACGGTTTAGAATTTTCTGAATGAATTGAATGAATGAGATAATAAACATGAGAAATTCTTATAATAGGATATGAGAAATTCTAAACAGTTAATTTAACTTATTCATCTTTATTTGAGGCTGAAAATTTTCTAAGTCAATAATGTATTTTAATTTTGAGTTTTTTTAATGGATTAAAAAACTTAGATCGTCTTTCTTGAAAAAAGATGACTCAGATCAATTTTGTTGTTTTCTTCTTGTGCAGGTAATTGTGAGTAGTGTTTGGTATTGGTGACATGGAGACAGATTGTATTTGATTGGAGGTGGAGAGAGCCATCGAATTGGGACGGACACTACAAATATCGAGCCCGTTTAGTTATGATTTCGTTTTCCTTCTTTCCATTTTCAATTTTCTTTGTAAATATTTTAATATATAACTATATTAATGAATGAAAAAAATTATTTTCCAAATTTTAAAAAACTTTTGTATTAAAATGAGAATCTTCAAAACAAAGTTTTTTATTTTAATATATGAGTTTCGTAAAGCTTGAAAAATTAGGTGTTCCATTTATTAATAATTAGTTATACATCCAAATATTAAGGAAGGAAATCTGAAATGGAAAAGTTGAAAAAACATTTACAATTAAACGGAACCATAGTATCTCTTAGTGGGTTCAAGTTCTTATCAAGTGATCAATCTCATTCATGATATTATTCGTTTCTTGTGTTAAAATATTTCAGAAGTAGTAGATGGATGGTCCAATAGAACTAGCAATCCCTAGTTTGTGATCATAGAGCGTGGGAGATTTATCAAGCATGACAATTCTTTTAACTACGAGGAATGCAATATTTGGTGCATATCCGAATGTGCTAATTCGAGATAATATACAACGTTAGTACTGATGATGATCAGTGCGGGCTTGATGTAGTGGATAAAGATAAGATGAACGATGACCATTATAAGTTTGTTGGAGATAATTGGTTAGATATTGGAGAAGATGGGAAGGTAGGGTACTATGCCTGTTATTGCACCCCCACCCTTGAGAGTGTTGCACCTGTGCAAGCTCCTAATTAATCAACAAATTGATCCTGATTACCAACCGTAATCATTAGATCTCCAAGACAACAGACATTGGCACATTTGTATTAAAAGATAATTTAGACCTTTTTAGAAGGATGATTCTAATCTTGATATATGTATGCTTATCATATACTACCTGCTCCGTCCCAAAATAATTTGTTTTATTTTGTTATTTTTAAGGTATTTAATCTATAATTTATTTTTATGAATGTTTTAACATATAACGTTAATTAATTTGTATCTGTATTATAATTTACAACATATCCTTTTTAAATATATATATTTTTAATTTTTTGTTTACTATTTATTTTTAAAAAAATTAAGTCAGACAATATTATACAGAACATGAAAGTTAAATGAATCAATTATTTAGGAACAGAGAAAATATCTTAGGTAATAACATGACTAAGTTATAATAAGATAGGGAGTTTAAAGATTACTGGAGTTAAAGTTCAGATATTTTATCATTTTCTATCCTTCTATATCGATAATTAACATTGTCATTATGAATAATTTATTCCTTCATAAGAAGTAACGGAAAGAGCAACATAATAACTTCTACTTCTTCAAATCACCGAGCTAGTCACATAACTTCTTCGGCTCATCACTTTTTTAACTAGAAAGAGCAACACTACACATCTCTTTTATAAAATTATACCTCTATACTATCGAATAAAGTCTATACTTGGACTGATTTTCAGAAAAATTACATGCACCAATATATATTCTAGCACTGATGGAACCAAGAATTTGACATAGCGGAGGCGAGTGTGTAGTTTTAATATAAATTGAGTCAAAATCAATTAGTGACTGAACCAAACAAGCAGTATAAAATAAATCCTCCGAACATTAACTAGATAAATATCACAAATAGTACACATATAAAATACTCAAAATTTAACACGATATTAAATTTGAGAATTTTTAGTGAAAAAAATTATCTAGCCTAAAGCTAGTTAGTACTGAGCAAGGGGAACTTTTTTTTTTAATGTATTTGATTTGCGATTTTTTTTTTTTTTTAAAAAAAGAGCAATTATTACTTGAATGTGAAATCTGCTCAACATTTGCCTTTGTTTTCATTTAAAAACTTCGAACATGACCGTTTGTACTCAAGCATAAACAATTTCTAACTTTCTAAAATTAATTTTAACTAGTCAAAAGTGGTCCGCGCGTTACCGTGAGTATGATATCAACAATGAGTTCTAATTTATGTGACAGAGTAAAATATTAATGTGCATTCCGTAAAGCTTTGTAAGTATCAGAATATAATAAAAAAAAACTATAAAACAAAGTCACCGTGTTTTGGAAATAAATAACTAAAATTTTATTTCAAAGTAATGACATATGGTCATCGAAACAAGAACGTTAACATTTTTTCAAAACAGTAAAGAAACAGTAGTGACATTGGTGGAAAAATTTGAACAAGTGAGACAAAGAATACATAAATCTAAAATGTAAAGACACATCCGGAATACTGTTTATGAACAAAAAAATTAACCTCCTAGTGTAGTATGTATATAGAAATTGCAACCGTATTATTGCAGAATTTGAATCGAAAATGTGAAAACATATACTCCTTAAAAAAAAATTCAAACGTCTTATGTTTAGTTTAATATACTTGATCAGTCAGTCATTAATTGAATCATTTCAGTTTCATGTTTCAAGATTCAATGTTTGACTCAAATTTTAAAAAAGATAATTATTAAAAAAAAATCATAAAAAATATACTTAAAAAAAAATATTGTAAATTAAATATGCAAATAAATTATTTAACTTAACATGTATAAAGATTCATAAAAAAAAAATGAAAGATTAAATAATTTAAAACTATCAAAATAAATTATTCAATTAATAACGGAATGAAGGAGTATAATCCGTGCAAAAGTAGCTAAAAAACATGGACGACTTATATGGTATTCGGTCAGTTAGTTGTCACCCCGAGACTTTAAACACGGAGCCAACATATGACAAAGCATAGGAAATGATTAAAACAACCACCGTATACGTAGAGAAGCATCCTGACTTATGTGTCATAAAAACAATATAGTGACCGAAATCAAAATAATACATAAAATGAGGTATCACTGTTGTAATTCTTCCCTCGACTGTTATGAACAGTAAATATACCCTCCTGAGTTGGTATTTATATATAACAAGAATTTTAATACCCGCACAACACTGCCGGATTATTTTTAGATTAAATTAATTAATCACTAAATAGTATTCCATCTGTTTTAAAAAGATTCGAATATTTAATTTTTAACATTTAAATTTTAAACTATGATTTATTTTTTCAATATTTTGATGTAAAAAATTATATAATTTATATGCAAATGATAATTCAATATTTCTAGTTTCTAAATATATATTTTTTTAAAAAATCAGCAAATTTTTTCTAATAAAAACTTGAGTAAAACATAATATCAAAAGTTAAATGTTTGAATCATTTTGGGATAGAGGTAATAATAATGTCTTTTTGTTTTTTTTTTGTTTTTTTTTGTAAATGGTTAAAGATAGAATATACTAACACTTAATTGTAAGTGATTACCAAAATTATCATCTCACAATTTTAAATTTTTAGTAACCTTAAACAATATCTCAGTAGCCCCAAACAACTTTTTCAGTACATATAATCATATAGCGAAATCTCTTTGCAATATATCAACGAAAATGCAAATTGAGAAGTACATAACATTTTCATTCATTTTCACAATGATAAATTTCTATTGCAGCATAATAATATTTTTATTGCAGCATAATAATATTTTTTTCGTCTCAAACTTGTTGTAACTTTTAATTTTTTTTAGTATAGATTAAGATTGTCATCAACTCATTTTACATAAGGTTTTAGCATTACCTCATTTCAAACTCATTCTCACTCTTCCCAACTTACTACCTCAGCAATTTAAGTGAGTGCACTTATTAGGATAACAATGAATTAAAATAAAATAAAATATATATATCATTTTATTTGATTTTTTTTTATATTGGAACAACACATTTAGGATGAAGGAACTATCAACTACTCCCTTCATCCCATAAGTTTTGAAATATTTTAATTTTGATTTCAATTTAACTGTAATTTATCTATATTGTTATTTGATAAAATAATTATAAAAAATATCTTCATAAAATAGGAACATCAAATTTTCATATCAATATATAATTTTTAAAGCTAAAAATGATATAGAAATAAAATCATAGATTAAATATTAAAAAATAAATATGTAAAACTTTTGGGACTGCGGGAGTATTATGATACCATAACTAAAGAGGTGTAGTATTTTATAAATAAATAAAAGTAAACAGGTATGGATTTACTTAAAGAAAGTCGTATGAATGTTAGAAAGAAAAAAAAAATGTATGAATGTTAAAAAAAAAGTGCAGAGGTAGAAAGAAATCCAAAGAATGACAAAACAGAAAAATCGGAGCAAGGGACTAAACTGATGTGAACACGTGGCACGATTTCATTGGACGACTACTAGAAATATTCTCTAGAAATATTCTCTCACAAATTTTATATCAATTTCTAAATTTTATAAAATCTCTCATACAAATAGCATAAATGAGCACACTAAAAAAAAAAAAAAAAATTGACATGATTTTAAAAAAAAAAAAAAATAGTTCGTACAAAAAAAGTAAAAAAAAAAGGTAACAGAAGTAATAAAAAAAGGATGACGTGCAGGGGCGGAGCTAGAAAATCTATCTAGCGGGGACAATTGTTTTAGATTTCTATGAACGGGGGCAAAATAAAAATTTTAGTGAGGGCAAAATGTACATTCTATAAAATTATGTATACCATATATTCATTTTCCTCAAATTTGAGTGGTGGCAATTGCCACCACTCATGTAAACGTGGCTCCACCCGTGATGACGTGGTGTCGACCGATTAGGCGCTTTACTTATTGGGTGACTATTATTCATCAACAGTAAGAATTTTGTAAATGTATGTAGACACGTGGCACGATTTTATTGGGCACTAATATTCATCAATAATTACACTTTCGTACGAATAATATTATGAGAATTGAGAAGTAAAGTAATTTAGAAGTCTATAAGAAACTCATGATATTAGCTCTAAAACTTTAGAGATCAATGTAAAAAATAATAAAAAATAAAAATAATTTTTTTTCTTTTAAAAATATTCTCTCACAAATTTCATATCAATTTTTAACTTTAATAAAATATCTCCTACAAATAATATAAATAAACACATTTTAAAAATAAAACAAAAAAAAATCTCTCCTACAAATAGTCTCCTTTGGTTTGGTTCATGTACTATCGACTTTCATGTTTGGTGGGCGAGTTGGTTGGTGGTGCAACAAACCTTAAAATTTACATGCTCAGGTTAATGGTCCCGCACAAGAACCTCAAGGTTCATCCGCATTTTCTTTGTGAGAAAATAAGTTGTTACAAATTTATTAAAGACTAACCATTGACTTAACGGAAACTCTCAACTTCACAGAAGAAAATGGCAGAAAGAAAGAAAGAAAAAACAGTAATAACAAACAAGTGGTCACTGATTGATTTCTACAAGTATGATAAAAAACTGCAGAGAATTATAGGTGTAGTCTGATTGAGAAGTTTTTATTGAAAAATCAAAGCAGTTGCTATGGTTGTTCTCTTTGTGCAAAAAAAGTATAAAAAAAATAACAACAATTTAAATTTAAGGAAAAAAAATTAGTGAAAAAGTTTTGACAAATCATGGAACTTTTAGATTGTTGTTACTTTTATGCACAAAGAACGCACCTTATGGGTTGGTGTCCATTGACAAAAGCGCTTTTATTATACTTCATCTACCGTCTGCGAAACATTATGTTACAATTTTTTTTTGATAGTTTCTAGTATTTAACTTATGATATTTTTTTTATAAATATTTAAAAATTTGAATTTAAATCAGTGATGAAATCAAGAATTTAAAGTTGGGGTGGCGGTCGGGTAGCTTAAATTAGGGGTTTGAATTCGTCAAACTATATAATGTTGACATTAACCCACTTTACAAAGATCATAACCTTCCATATATAGTATTATCTTCGTCCCTCATTAATTATTCTATTTTATTTTGTTATTTCAAGATTAATTGTTTGACTCAAAATAAATGGAATAATTATTCAGGGACGAAGGGAGTAATAGATAAGGATGATGGAGGTTACGACACAGTTTTTCGATAGAGCCGCCACTAATCATTTTTACGTAGGTTAATTGAGCAATTTTTTTTTAATCCTTTAGTCATCTTAATACAAAAACTATAAATTTTTAATGACCAAATTGGTACAATAGATTCATTTTTAGTTCTTTTACTTGATTTTTTTTATTATAGTAAAGTAATTTTCTCAAATAAAGAGACAAAAAAATAGTGAGAAATTAATTAAATATAGAAGACATGTTAAAAAAAAAACAATGAAAAATTAATAAAAAATAAAATAAAGGAAAATACAAGTTTAGACTTGATCCTAAACTATTACGTTTGATTTTTGATAGTTACGTTTGACTCAATATTTTAATAGGAAGAAGGTTCTCAAAAAAATTAGAAAAAATATTTTTAGAAATTAGATACATTGATTTATCTTATGTGTATATGTTACTTAACTTTATATCTCAAAATATAAAAGAAAAAAATACATATATTAAATACTAAAAAAAAAACATAAAACATAACTATTAAAAAATGACGAATAGAGTAACTTTTTTTAACAAGAAAAATGATTTAATTAAAATATATTAAAATTAAATGACTCAAATAAAACTATAAATAGAAAATAAGGATCAAAATGGATTATACGTAACCAATGGATTATACGTAACCAAGTTGATTTGGTTTTATTTATGAATATAATTGAGGTGTGTTAGAATAATTGAGGTGTGTTAGAAAGATGAGCCTATTTAGGTTGAAATTTAATAATAAGTTGACTTAAACTTTATTTTGAATTAAGTGAGGGGGATTAATGGATAAATTATTACATTAATCCTAATACTCTATCAACTTTTAGGGATGACAGTAGCTTCCGATCATCACATAGTTCCGTAAGTGATAATAATTGAATTCTACTTTTTTGAGATATATTTATTCTAAAATTTTAAAATTATTGATCTATATTAAAATTTAAATCAAATCTTGATAGAAAAATCAAATAAGATAATCTTAAGGGACGAATGAAATATAAGAAACGTCACGCTACAGTCCAAAATTACTTTAAGTCACGTGGAAAGCCCAAGAGAAGGAATTTTACTTGGACTCCTACAAGCCCATCTAGGGCCCACAAACCGCCTCTCCCTCACCCTGCCCTAGGCTTTTTTATTTTGGTTTGGACATTGGCTCGTACTTGTGACCACACATGCTTTTCTCAGCATCGTGTATAACCGAACCTCTAATCTCAAATTAATGAAATGATTATGATTAATGATATAATTTATATCTTTTTTATTATTATTATAATTAATGATATAACTTATATCCTTTAAAATTAGCTGAACTAATTCATCATAATCATTGCTACGAATTCACATATATTATCTTCCTTCCCAAATTATTTGTACGTTTTATTTTTAATATTTAATTTAATTTTTATTTTTTTAATATTTTAATATGTAAAATTAAATATTTTTAATGTAAATTATAGATTAATATGTCTAATTTTTAAATATATTTTTTTTTGAAAATTTCTAATAAATATTTAGTTTTTTCACAACATAAAAAAACATGTATTAATTTTGTAGGGACGGGGAGTACAATACTATAGTATATACGGTAGCTAGCCTCCCGCGAAATTAAACGGGCAGATTTCATAGGCGTGGGAGTAAATCATTGCTGAAGATGACGATAAAGCGCGTTCTTTTCTCTAACATCATTCTTTTGGTCCAGAAAGAAAAATTCAAACGACACAAAAATCATGGCGGGGAAGAAACTAATTTGACTCCTCAACCTGCAAGTCAATGCTTATCTATCTCTGAAGTCAGGCCAAGAGTTTATAACTCTTGCGATTACCACAAGTTTATCCCTCAACTACAATTTACAATTCTAAATTGGTAGATATGCTTATTATTTTAAATATATCTATATGATTTACTTCTTTAACATCTTAACAATTTTTTTTTGTTAAATCAGAGGGTTAAAAGTTAATTATATAGGAGTAGTATCAGTTAAGGGTATATAAACGGGTTCAAGCTTAAAAGTTACTACCTCACTCTCTTTTTTAATTGAGATATTTGATTTTTTATCTTCTGTTTGGATCTTGCTAGTCTGTCTGGGTACCAACCCTTGCTGAGGTGGCAGTGTATTTTGCATGCCACGGAGGAGATGACTGGGCAATAAGTTTTTGGTAAAATAATTATGTGAGATCATGGGTAAATTACAGAAGAAATCATTGAATAAAATTAATGATAGCAATTTCTGAACATAGTTTTTTGGATTGTTTTTGCATTATTTATCTTTATAAATATTTTAGTTAAATATTAAATTTTAAAATATAAAAAATAAAAAATATAATTATTAAAGTACGGAGGAAGTATTATGTAAAAAAATATCAAGTGCATAATGTAACTTACAAATTCTGAAAGAAGAAACAAAAGAATTAGAAGACGTAACCAAAATAAATTTTTGAATTAGAGTTTTTTTTCCGTTTGTTTAATTAGAATCTTGCTAGAGTGCATTGGATGGTACCAATTTTTGCGCATGTGGTGATAGATGCTGATTAGTTTTGTTTTATGGTTAAATGACATTCAAGTCCATACATAAATTGCACACAAGTCCCTAAGAAAAATTAATTATACCAAAATTAGTAGGACGATTTAACAGACATAACGTACAAGATATGGAGCAAGAAAACAAACAGAAAAAAACTCATATTCTCATTTTTTTTAATTAAATCTGAGATCTTCTAGTTCTTTTGTTTCTTCTTTTAGAATTTGTAAGTTGCGTCTTCTAGTTCAAGAAATTTATAAGTTACTTCAAATAATTAATTAAACAAACGGAAAAAAACTCTAATTCAAAAATTTATTTTGGTGACGTCTTCTAATTCTTTTGTTTCTTCTTTCAGAATTTGTAAGTTACATTATGGACTTAATATTTTTTTACATAATACTCCCTCCGTATTTTAATAATTGTACCTTTTATTTTTCATATTTCAAAATTTAATATTTGACTAAAATATTTACAAAGATAAATAATACAAAAATAATTCAAAAAAAATATTTATAAAGATAAATAATACAAAAATAATCCAAAAAAATATATTCAAAAATTGCTATAATTAATTTTACTCAAAGACTTCTTCTGTAATTTACCCATGATCTCACATAATCATTTTACCAAACAATTATTGCCCACCGATCTCCTCCGTGGCATGCAAAATACGCTACCACCTCAGCAAGGGTTGGTACCCGCTGAGGCAGGCTAGCAAGATCCTAAGGAAGGTTCGATTCAACGATTATAGGATTTGAATAAGGGGAAGTACATGGTTAGTCTTTATCTTTTACTATTCTTCTAATTAGGTGCTATTTTAAAAAATTATTCTATTAAGGTCTCTTATCTTTAGTTTTCTATTTCATTGAAGTCTTTTATCATTAAATGGACGTTAAGTTAAACAATTTTTTTTTGAGGAAAAGTGGTATGTCTCATTCTAAACCTTTTATATTATTCACTTTACACCTAACCTTGTAGATTCGTCTTTCTATCCACCCCACCTATCTCTAGTGACCACATTCGATCTAGGTCGACACCTACCATCGCCTCGAGCCTCCGGCGACCCTTCCTAATTAGATTCGAAGTCATGGGCCACGAATCAGCGGTCCAAGGCCGCGAATCGGATCAAGACGGCGGAGGCTAGATGCGACTGTCTTACCGGCACATATGTGTGGTGGTGGTCGCCCGTTGAGGTCGAATGTGGTGATATGAGTTAGATGGAGTGGGCAAAAAGTTAGATTTACAAGTTTAGGGTGTAAAATGAATAATAGAAATAGTTTAGTAACAAAAGTTATCATTTTTCCTAAAAAATCATTTACACTTAACACCCACTTGATGGTAGAGGACTTGAACAAAAGATTTTGTAGATATTTTAATAGGGCACATTTTGAAATAGTGTCTGGTTAGGACAATAATAAAAAATAAGAGAGTTTGATGATGTAAATTGCATAAACCCTTTTAAAATTTAGTAAAATCTTCAATTTATCATTTTTAATTTTTTAAAACTTTTAAATATTTCTTAAGGTATAATGAAATCTTAAGTTACTCAGGTTCACCTAAGTCACAACGACACGGATTGTCTGCCTGTATTTCTGTAACTTGAGTTCATCCGTATCATAACAACAACCAGTTGACAATGACAGACAGTCGGTTGAACAGGAAGAAAGAAGAGAAAGATAATATTGGAGTTGGAGTTCTTCCCATTCCTGCAAAATTAGAACACCTATTTCGGAGAGGACTGACAGAATCAGTGAATGACATCACTATGACAGATGAAGTTTGTGAACAAATAAAAAATAGTATTATACAAATAGGTACCGTTGCATTGAATGGAGCTTTTCATATTATACAAATAGTGTTATAGTGTTGTAAACGAAACGAAAAATAAAGAGGCTCTTGCATGGTCTGGAATCGGAAAGCTTGCTACATATAGATATTTCATTATTTCAATAAATTTTACAAAATCTGAATAAATTATGGGAAATGAAAGAGCAAAACCTGTAGCTAAGGGCCTTTAACTTTGCCTTTTTTTTTATTTTATGAATTCATAAAGAAGGAAAAGAAAACAATGTACTGAAAATCGATGAAGGGAATGTCGTGGGTGCTTAATTTAGCTAATAAGTCCATTCTTTGGGGAGAAATATCTCCGACGAGGAAGCACTCCGGGGAGGAGAGATCGCAACGCGGCAATTTCCCACCACTTCCTCCTCATTTATGTTTGGCAGGGATGAATTCCGAGAGTCTCCGATACCCTTGGACTTCTTCTTATTATCACCATAATCTGCATATTGCAACTAAAATTAATACTCCCTCCATCCCTTTTTAGTTGCACAATTTTAACTAATATGTACAATAAGAATGTGTCTTGATTTGAGAATAAATAAGTAAAATTTGTATAAAAGATAAAAGTATTTTTTCTGATTGAAAAGAGAAATTAGGAGTAACAAAGTAAAATTAGTGCAAAAAACTTTATATAAAAAGGAATGTAACAAGTTTTTAGGATAATCCGAAAAGGAAATTGTAACTACCTTTAACAGAGATACTAGCTAGTTAATTCAGCTAGCTAAATGTAACTTAATTAGTAATAGCAAACTAATTACTAAATTACGGACCTGTTCGGGGTGAAATTTGCAGGCCAAGCGCATGAACATTGAGGTTGAGAGCTTGGACTACTCGAGAAGGAAGAAGTACGGGGGCACAAGCTGCGCGTATCCATGCACGTATAAATTTATGTTACAAACAAATAGGCAAAAATACACCATAAAACAACCGAACTTTTCAACTTGTTATGAATTGGCTACTGAACTTTTTTATACAGCTAAATACACCACTGAATTTTCAAAATTGTTTCAATTTAACAATGTTTAATTTTCAATGATGTTTCAATAGAAAGAACGACGTGAGGAGTTAAACACAAAGTATTTCTAAATGTCCGTTTAAAAGATTTTAAAAAAAGACATGTTAAAAGAATACCAAAGCGATAGTGAGAGCGTGATTAGGGTAAACGAAACTGACATAATATTCTTTTAATGTGTGATTTTTTAATCGAACATTTAGAGACATTAGGTTTAACTTCTTACTCAATCCGCCTTATTATTCCACCCGTGAAACATCATCAAAAATCAGACGTAGTGGTTAAATTGGTAAGATTTCAAAAGTTCAATGGTTTATTTGACCGGATAGGAAGTTTAATGGTTGATTCATGACAAGTTGGAAAGTTTAGTGGTTCTTTTATGGTTTTTTTCCCCAAACAAATCAATCTCGCCAATAGTTAGCTTAATTAACAATTAGATAGTGTGTCTTATTGTATATAATAAACTAATTAATTAGAGCAAAATGGTTGAATGAATACTTACCTAATCTCCTATGTTGTTGGGAGTTGTCATTAGTGCCTGCTGCTTGCGGCAAGAACACACCGGTCCCGCCGGTGGACCGTCCAGCTGAATCAAGGAAGAAGGCCTGCATCCCACGACCGCCCAAGGCCCAGTTGTTTGAATGTTTGGGTCTATGGTTGGGCCCTCTCGTGCTATGTTTCGCCTTCTACGTACGTATAAAAAATACTTTAAATTAGAATCAACGGCCACACGTGTTTTTATTTCAAGATATTTTGCATTGGAGAAAAAAAATGAATACGTACAGCTAGTAGACTATAAGTACTGTTCATGCAAACATATTTAAAACAAATTAATCTAGCTCAATAAGTTTCTTATAAAACGAGTCATGTAATTAAGAGTAATAGTATAAATTATTTATGGTGTTTCTAATAAGAAAAAAAAAACAATCAAAATTATTTATAGGTATTTCCGCCAACGTCAACTAACAGTAATATAAACGGGTTTAACAGTCCAGTATTAATGGATTAAATCAAGCTGATGTATAAGTTATGGGCTAAAGTGTTTGCATCACTATAGTTTGAGGGGGTAAGATGTACTTAATAAGGTCAAACAGTTAAACTGACTATATAATCAAAACTAAGCATTATTCTTAATTCCCTTGGGAGATAAACTTATAGCTATTCAAAGTTCAAACTGGCGCTAGTTTTGAAAGTTTATCATTTATTTTTGAAATTAAATGAACTAGTTTTATATTCTGTGCATTAA
>JBBYHH010127920.1:0-14517 GCA_038382905.1 Daphne laureola
AATTCTTATTAAATATTCATACAACCGAATTGAATTTCTTTACACATAAACATGAATGAGATTCTAGCAACACAAGCTCTAATACCAATTGAAGATTTTAGATCTTTTAGATTCTCATTTCATGTTCATATTGTCATATAAACACGTTTTCATGGCGAATTAAAATGCATGATATCTCTTGATATAATCATGCTCATTTCTACAAGAATATGTAAGTGAAGGCAACATACACAAATATACAATAAAGAGTTGAAAACTATGTACCTTACACATTTGGAAAATAACTTAAAGAATACTAATTCCTTGCTCGGAACGTATGCTCCTTCCTTGCTTGTTCTTGATGGATTGTCTCCTTGATTTCTTCTAGGATGATGGTGGATGGAGATGAAGATGAAGAGAGCTCCCTTTGAGCACCAAAATAAGAGAAGAATGCGGACTAGATGGAGATGCCTAGAGGTGAAATGTGTTGTAGAGAACACAATATAGATCCACACTTAATCTCCAAAAATCACCCAAGATAGTGTCAATTGAGAGGAAGAAGAAGAAGAATAATATTGCAAGAATTATGTGAACAAGTCTAAGACTAATTAGCATTCTTCTCATCTATTTATAGATGAAGAAAATAACTATTATAATTATAGTAATTATTTCACCATAAAATCTTCTACTAAAGCTTTCATTTAAGCTCTCATGACTTCTCATTTTATAATTCCACTAACTATTTATTTCTTTGAAATGAATAGCCTTTATCCTTTATATTTTCTCTAAAAAAATGGCTATATCAAATATAACCTTTAATGAAGTTATTCCATGGTGCACCTTGTACCAAAGTTACAAAACTACCTCAACTTTGATAAAATATTCTAAAGGTGGTTATAAATACAAAATGAGGTTTGGAATTATAAAAAATAGTTCCAAACAATTTCATTTCACATAATTGAGCTCATTTAAGCTCATTAGTGCACTTTTACCAAAATATCCATATTTTGATAAAAGATGCCCTAATGGTTTCTTCTTCTTCAAATGAGGTGAGGTTAGTTACTTTTAACTAACTTGAGCTCACAACTACTTTTAGTTGTAGTGAGCAGGAGTACCACCTCAAAACGTTCTTGGTGTGCCAAGGAATCCAACACGGTGAGCTCATGTCTAACCTCCTTGAATTGGTGAATCATACGTGACACTTCGCGTAAGTGGGAATTCATGGTGTGCTCGGGGTCTCTTAATGTAGTTCTCAAACCTCATAATCATAGACCTTTGTTTCTCAAAATAAAATCACCATATTTTGCCTTCACAGCATCCCAGATGCCCTTGGCAGTCTCAATTATAGAGAACTCAACCATTATCTCATTCACCATAGTAGAGAGAAGTGTCACTCGACATAGGTTATCCTTTTTCAGGTATGCCACATAGGCAGTCCCATCACCACCAATTTCAGGAGGATTGACCAAATTAGTCAAGATGTTAAATGGGTCCTGCTCAATCAGAATGAACTTGACATTTTCTTGCCAGATTGGATAGTTTTTAGCATCAACTTTAGGTCCTTGTTTAGTTCAGCAATTATATTCTTACTTTCCATCTACAATAATGCAATCACATGTCTCAATGTTCAATCAACAAATAACAAGACTCAATCAAGAAACAAGTGTATAAAACTACTTCATACATGCTCATACATGGCAAAAGAGGTGCATATAACACTCAATTAGAAACATACAAACAAGTTTTCATAATTTCATACACATCTTCTTAATGATCAATCAAGAAGGTTCTTGTTATATGTCACTAGTACATTCGGTCATGTAACACATACATGTGTCATTCATGTAACATTATCTTGAACTATTGTCTCTCAACTCCTTAGTCATTGTAAGAACATTCACATAAAATATGGAGGGGTCACAATGGTCCCGCTTAAAATCCACCTCCTTAGATAGAATGTATATTACAAGACCTTAAAGTAAAGACTTTAGTATAAGATAATAATATGATATATGTAAGTAACATATACATACATATATACATACTTAAGAACATGTATTTGAATATACAAATAACTTTGTATACTTCATGCCACTAACACATTAGCATACATGTTTTCATATTCATCTGAATCAAACAAGCAATTTTCACTAAGTTTCTTGCATTTTCTTAACATGGCCGAATACACACAATACTTTCATCACATGATCATTCAACACTTACAATGTTCTAAACATGAATTTGATAAAAAAAAATTCATCCAATTTTCATGAAATCAACATGAAAGAAATTCAATCTCAAAAAAAATGATCAACATGTGATGTATGTTTCAATTCGGCCTCATCATTTTTTATTATTAAACATGCATACAGCCGAATTCAATTTTACACATTAACATGAATGAGATTCTAGCAACCAATGCTCTAATACCATGTGAAGATTTTAGATCTTTTTTTCTTCTTATTTCATGTTCATATGATCACATAAACACACTTTAGTGGCGGATTGGAAGGCATGATGCCTCTTGATAAAATCATGCTCATTTCTACAAGAATAAGTAAGTGGAAGGTAGCATATATATTCATACATTAAATGGCTAAAACTATGTACCTTTCACCTTTGGAAAAAACCGCTTAAGGAATATGAATTCCTTGCTCCAAACGTATGCTTCTTCCTTGCTTGTTCTTGACAGATTATCTCCTTGAATCTTCAAGGATGATGGCGAATGGAGATGAATATGAAGAAGACTCCTTTGAACACCAATAGGAAGAGAAGGGGTGGACTTGATGAGGATGCCAATAGGTTGAATGTGTTGAATATGACACAATATTGATCCACCCTTAATGCTCCAAGAATTGCCCAATATTGTGCCAATTTGAGAGAAGATGAAGAAGAAGAAGAAGATTGCAAGAATTATTTGAACTACTATAAACTACAATGACCATTCCTCTTATCTATTTATAGATGGAGGAATGACCATTAGAATTACACTAATTACTTAAGCTCTCACGACTTCTCATTTTGTAATCCACTAACTATTTATTTCTTTGAAATAAATAGCCTTTATCCTTTATAACTTCTTCCAAGAATAGGTCATAACATATATTGCCTTTAATGGAGTTATTCCATGGTGCAAGGTGCATACACATTGTACCAAAGTTACCAAAATTTCCCTACTTTAATAAAAGGTGCTAAGGATGGTTATAAATACAAAATGAGGTTGGAATTATAGAAAATAGTTCCAATCAATTTCATTTCACATAATTGAGCTCCTTTAAGATCATTAGTGCACTTTTACCAAAATACCGGTCCACTTGTCTTTTGCTTCGCCGAGACATTTTTTCAATTCATCCTTGACGACATGATTTGAGACTTCTACTTGCCCGTTGCTTTGAGGGTGGGTTATAGGTGCATAGTGTATTCGAGTTCCGACATCTTCCATGAACTCTTGGAATTCCTTGTCGATAAATTGGGATCTTTTGTTCGCAATTATGACTCTAGGGACGCCAAACCTACAGATGATGTTTTTCAAAATGAACTTTTGAATTTCCTTGGCTGTAATTTTTACCAAAGCTTCAGCTTCGATCCATTTGGAGAAATAGTCTACTGCCACGACACAGTACTTAGCCCCATTTTGGGCCCTTGGTAGGGGTCCGATCAGATCAATCCCCAATACCGCGAATGAGGATGGGTAACTAGTAGATCTAATGATTTCCGAGGGGGTTCTTTATATGGTTGCATGTCTTTGGCAGTTGTTACATGTTCGTACCAATTTCTTGGCGGCTTGTCTCAAGGTTGGCCAAAAGTATCCTTGGCGGAGGACCACCTCGGCAAAGGCGTTTGCACCAATGTGGGAGCCGCATCTCCCTCTGTGGACTTCTTGTAAGATGTCATCGGCATCATTTTCATCGATGCATTTTTGTAGGGGACTGCTGTAACCTCGTTGATAAAGTTCTTCTCCGATCATGAAGTAGCGTCCAGCCCTCTGGCTGATGCGGGCTGCTTCCTTTGGGTTGTCGGGCAACTTCCTCTTTGTCAGGTATTCTACCAAGGTTTTTTCCATCCGTTGGTTATGCTCAATACTTTAGGAAAAGTCATTCTTGGTTCTTTCCTTTCCTCGGAGAGAGTTAGAGACTCTAACATTGCGAGTACTTCGAGAACGGTTATCCTTGGTTTTTCACGTTCTTCTAAATACATGTTTTCCTTTGTTAAGGCATCTGCATCGGTGTTGTGCTCGCATGGTATTTTTTTTAGAATGATGTGGTCAAATTTATTCATGGTTTCTTCCGCGAGATCACGATATTTCTTGATGCTGGAGTCTTTGACTTCATAGTCTCCATTGAGTTGTCAAACCAAAAGTTGGGAGTCACTGTGCGCTCGGATTGTCCGAAGTCCTAAGTTTAGGCCCAACTCCATCCTGACCAGAAAGACTTCATATTCTGCCACATTGTTGGTGACAGGAAAAGTGAATTTAATTGACTTGGCCATTTGCATCCCTTCAGGACCCTTTAGTACTATGTCGATGCCTTCTTTTTCTGATCCTGACGCGCCGTCAACATAAAGGGTCCAAACGGGTTCTTGGACTTCGAAGTTTGTTTCTTCCTCTTTGGGGATCTCGGCGATGAAATTTGCTAAGGCTTGAGCCTTGATTGCCCTTCTTGGTTCGTAGGTTATGATGTATTCACCGAGTTCTACGCACCACTTAGACACTCATCCAGAATTCTCCACCTTTTCCAAAAGATTTCGGAGAGGGAGATTTGTCCGAATGATTATCTCGTGGCCCTAGAAATAGGGTCTCAACCTCCGAGATGCCAAGACGAGTGCGTATACTACTTTTTTTAGCATCGGGTAGTGGACTTCGGCACCGTGCAATGACTTGCTGACATAGTACACGGGCCACTATTTCGTTCCTTCTTCATGGATTAGTACCGAACTGACTGTTTTTTCTCCAACGATAATGTACAAGATCAGGGGTTGCCCTTCTTCGGGCCTTTTCAGAGTTGGGAGTTTTATGAGGAATGTCCTAAGTTTGTCTCATGCCTCTTCACATTCGTGAGTCCATATAACCTTGGATCCTTTGGCTCCTTCCTTTGCTCCTTCCTTTGTGAGTGCTTTGAAAATGGGCCGACATTTGTCGCCGTATCGTGATATAAATCTGCTTAGGGAGTAATTTTTTCCAACAACCTTTGAACGCTCTTCAGGGTATCTGGCTGTCGGATCCCTATAAGGGCTTCAACCTTGGCGGGATTTGCATCAATCCCTCTTTCGAATACCATGTATCCCAGGAACTTTCTGGATGTCACTCCGAACACGCATTTTTTTGGGTTTAGCCTTAGTTTGTATTTCTGAAGCTATCCAAAAATATCTTGCAAGTTATTTATGTGGTTGTCGGACTTTGAGTTTTTGATGATCATATCGTCGATGTATACTTCCATATTCTTTATCTTTTGTTCGGCAAAGATCTTGTCCATTAATCATTGGTACATGGCTCCTGCATTTCATAGTCCAAATGGCATTCTAGTGTAGCAGTATGTTCCATCTTCGGTTATGAAGGATGTCTTTTCTTGGTCCTCTTCTTTCAGCTTGATTTGGTGATAACCACTGTAAGTGTCAAGGAAACTTAGTAACTCGTATCCTGCCATTGAGTCAATGAGTCTATCAATGGAAGGGAGCGGATATGAGTCCTTGGGGCATGTGTGGTTTAGTTTGGTGAAGTCTATACAAAGCTGTAACTTTGAACTTCCTTTCTTGGTGGCTACGACGACGTTGCTCAGCTATTCTGGATAGTCCACTTCTCTTATTATCCCCACCTCCAAGAATTTTTTAATTTCTGATTTGATAAACTCTTGCTTTTCAGGTGAGAAGTTGCATTTTTTTTGTCGAATGGGTCGTGCTTGGGGATCTGCTTTGAGCGAATGTTGCATGATGTTCAGGTTTATTCCTGACATATCTTTCAGAGAGTAAACGAAGAGATCTGTATTATCTCTAAGGAAAGCTATGAGCATGGCTTTGTCCTTCTCCGGCAGCTTATTGCTGATTCGAGTACTTCAGCTAGGAGAGAGTTTGACTTCTTCAGTGTCGAGATCCTCTTCCTCCTTAGCCGAAGCGCCTGAATCGGGCAGCTCTGGGTTTGGGACTACATTAGTACAAGTTTTGATTTTTGATCCTGCCCTAGCTACAGTGAACACATCCCGGACTTCCTGTTGGTCGATGAAGATGGTGGTGTCCTCATGTTCGTTAGAGTTGAAATTAATGGTGAGGAACTTCACGTCTCCTCGGACATGCATTGCGCCCAAGGTCCTCCTTCCGATTATCCCATTGTAGGCTGATGTAACGTCCATGACGTAGAAGGTTGCCATAATGGTAGCGTGTAGATTTCTCTCACCATCATTGGATACTCCTTTCATCCTGATGGGGAGGTCGATCGTGCCGATGACTGGTAGTTCCTCTGGTCTGATGTCGTATGTTACCGAGGTGATGGGGCAAAGATGTTTGCGGCTGATTTCCATGAGGTCCAGGGCTTGGTTGAATAGTATGTCAGCATTGGAGCTGTTGTCATAGAGTAGTCTTTTGATATTGTAAATGCCTATCTTGGCTGTTATCAACAGTGGGTCATCTTGATGGAAAGTGATGATGGACCCGTCAGCCCTTGCGAGTCTGGATGGCTGATAGCCATTCTGAAGTTGCGCTACCTCTCGGCATTTCCTTTTCCTTTCAGCTGCAGGGAGTGAAGTTGTGATGGTGTGAATAGTACCCTTTGTAGTCTCGAAGTTCTTCCTCTGCCCTTTGAATCTTCTGGGGGTGCGGTCAGAGTCGTACTCATCTTCTTCATTCGGTTTGCCTTTGGATTTCTTCTCTGTTGCGCAAGGTGTGAGGTTATTGTCTGGGAAACTGAGATATTGGGCGAGTTTGCCCTGCTTGATGAGGTTCTCCAGGTATTTCTTCAGTTGGTAGCAACTTTCTGTGTCATGGGCATGGTTTTTGTGGTACTGGCAGTACTTGCTGAGGTTCCTCTTATTTTCTGGTCCTAGGGGTCTTAGTGGCATAACCCCTCCCTGACGCTCTAGGGCTAGGAGGATGTTGGTCCTGGAGGTGTTTAGTGGGGTGTATGATGGCTTGCCTTCCTTCTTATTATGGTGATTTTGGCCTTCTCTTTTGTGGTTACAACGGTCGTTCTAGTCCCTCCTTTCACCGAAGTTGTCATGGTGGCGGACGTTCTGGTTGGCTAGTTTTTCCTCTTTGGTGGTCATTTGCTTGGATAGCTTGAACGCAAGCGCGGAGCCGCGCCTAAGTCCTCTTGTCAAGGCAAGGATCCGGATGTCAGGAGTGAGGTCATTGCACCTTAGTGCCTCCTTGTTGAAGCGGCCCAGGTATGAGCGGATTGACTCGCCTTCACACTAAGTGAGGCTGAAAAGTTGGGCTGATTTTTTCGCTGAGGGGCGGCTTCCTATGAACTGGTGTAAAAAAGATGTACAGAGTTCAGTGAAAGATGAAATTTGCGAGGGTTCAAGAAAATTGTACCATACAGATGCGGATTCGGCCAATGTGACTTCAAAGCATTTGCATAAGGTTGGTTCGTTGGCGCCGCTGAGTATCATGTTCTTTCGGTACCGGTTGATGTGGGCTTGTGGATCGCCACGACCATCGTAAGTGTCCAACCTCGGCTTTTGAACTCACGGATTTTTCTATGCGGCGTGAGAAAGGTAGTTCATCACTTATTCCAGGTGCGGAGAGGCATCCCCAGACCCCATTTCAGGTGTGTTGTTCGGGTTCCCGTTTTAGTTCTTGGACTTGCTTAAGCAGCTCAGCGATGAGCTTATCCCTGGGGTCTTCGATGGATATTCCACGTTTGGATTTCTGTGGATGAATTAGAAGGTCTGTCAAGAGGATGTCCTCTGGCTCTCCGTCTACCAAATTGTTTCTTCATCTCTTTGCCCGGGGAACCTCCTGTACGTCAGAGTCCTCGGACATCTGGTGCTTCCCCTTGCATTTACGTTGCCTCTCGTATTCGGTGTCCGAACTTGGTTGCTAGGACGCCCGAGGTTGAGTGTCGCTTTGGTGTCGTTGGGATGAAGTGCCTATGTTCTTGTTGCCCAATGAAAGGGCAATGTCGTCAAGGAGGGTTTGGCGGAATTGACGCATAAAGGCCATGGTGACCGGTTTGCTCGTGGCCGTTTCCTTAGATGTAGGGCCTTTCGCGGTGGTATTTTTAGTAGTGGTGACACCCTTGCTGCAGGTTTGATGTGTTCTGGCCACCGGGGCTGAGGTGGTTTTCGTGGGTCATTTGTTGTTCACCATGTACACTTGGAGGTTTCTAACAAGGAACACCACAGACGGTGCCATAAGATAGCAAGGTCGGACTAGGTAGGAGTCTGAGTTGCTCATCATTATAGAGATTGAGTTACACTAGAGGTTGGTGGATGTGGAACTCCCGGTGCAACTCATGACTAGGCTGGAGTTGGTGTTCATTTCACCAGGATGGATCATCACCGGAAGGATTGTCGGAAACCTACAAAACACCCGGGAGTTGTATCCCGGGGAGCAACTCCAATGCTCAAGTCAGAAAAGAGATATTGAGAGAGTAGAGAGGTTTTAAGCTGGAGTGAATGCTTACCAACCGGAATAAATGAGGGTGGTATTTATAGGAGGGTGTTTGATGGCATGTTGGTAAATACTTCGTATACCATGGCGAGCCAAGGTTTGTCACTTCCTATTATCCGGGTAATAGACGTGTCTAGATGTCTCCGCGATTGCGTGCGCGTGCCGTCTTTCGGTCAAATCATCTCACAGGTTATATGTTATCATCCCTTTGTCTGGATCAACCTTGGTTGGTGTCCTTTTATCCGGACCAACCTCGGTTGGAGCTTTATCGTCTGGGTAATAACGTGTGTTGGGTGCTTTAACCATGTAACTCGGTTCATGTCCTCCTGGTGAGATGACTGTTGGTGGAAGTGGGCTTCACTTGGCCCGTGGCATGTATTTCGTTGTTTAGTCTTGGGCTCGGCCCAATTTCAGCTTACTAACTTCGGTCCGATGTTAACCACTAACTCTGGCCCAACTTTGATATAAGTTGGGCTCTCTATTTGGCTATCAGTATTCTAAATCCAAAAATTTACAAAGGATGAGGAATCCTAGGATTCTGAGAATGATGGAGAACTATTTTCCAAAATGAACCAAATAGAGTATTCTATGGATGTAAGGGATTTTGAGAATCCATATTCCTAAAATCCACGAACCAAATGCCCTCAAAGTGTTAATGATAGAGAATAGAAATGTATATTCTTACAATATTATGTTGGTTCAAGGATTCTAATAACATGGATTGTACATGGACCACTGTGTAACTTTTATAAAAGTTTATGGACTAATCATGTAATTTTATAGGGACCATTTTTTAAAGTTTATAAAAGTTTAGGGACTAAATGTGTAATTTTTAGGGACCAATTTGTAAAAATTTTAGAAGGTCAGCGAGCAAATGTGTAGTTTTTTGTGATTATTTGTAAATTTTTTAAAAGTTCAAGGACTAAGCGTGTCAATATATAAAGTTTGAATGCTTTGTTGTACTCCCTCCACCTCAACAAAGATGATACGTTTAACTTTTGAACTTGTATTTTACTCAAATTTTCATCAAGAAAATTTCGTCAAAAAAATTCATAAAAAATATATTTATAAACTAGACACATTAAATTATCATATGTATAAAAAATATCTAACTTTTCATGCTAGAATGTTAAAGGAAATAAATTATACATTAAATGCTAAAAAACAAACGTATCATCTTTGCTCGGACGGATGTAGTAATTTTTTTAACATAATAATTCTATGGATTCTAAGAATACCTTACTTGTAGGTGGTATTCTGAATCCAAAAATTTGCAAAGGATGAGGAATCCTATGATTCTAAGAATGATAGAGAATTATTTTTTAAAATGAACTAAACAGAGTATTCTATGAATGTAAGAAATTTTGAGAATATATATTCCTAAAATCCGTGAACCAAACGCTCCCATATAGTCTTTTATGTTTTACATAGCACTCACCTTGAATTTTCATAGGCTTTTTATTTATTTACTTATTTGTTGTTATTAGTTTATCTTTTATTGATTTACTCACTTTCGATTAATTCATCAATTTTTATGTGAGGATTCAGTGGTGGATCCAAAAATTTCATTGAGTGATGTCCACATTATACAGTAATTTGAATAAAAAATGTTTTACAATTGACTTATACGATTTTTCATACCTTGAAAATGATATAAAATAACATTATTATTTATAGAATCACATACTTCTTTTTAATTATTAATTATTAAACAATCTGTAAAAAAACTGTGACGGAACCAAGATTTTGAGTTTGGAGGGGCGAGCGAGTAGTTAATACACATAGAATGAGTAGTATATTAGGCGAAATCTCAAGGAATCTCAATAATTTCTCAGAATACAGGGGAAAATTGTACATTATGACAAACCTTTAGGGGTGTTAGGTAAAACAAATGATGATAGTTAGTTGTATTTAATTAATAAAAGAAGAAAATAAAAGGTAAAAAATATGAGTGGTGTCCATATAATTTTTTTAATGGTGTCCATAAAAATATTTCTCATACCTAACTAGTGTTTTACATTATTTTAGTGGTGTCCATGGACACCACTCCTTATGAATTGGATCCGCTACCGTGAGGATTGCTTAGCTAAATTAAATCACGTAAAAGTAATAAGATGAACTTGGTACCAATTTTGGGCGTACGAAAATTTATAAATTTTGTACGTAATTGACTAATGGATCCAAACCTTTTGTAGAGCAAATTCAGGTTCCCAATCGACTTTGACAAAAAAAGATTGGTCACGACTCCATTGAAAATCTCGCCGTTACAATTAGCATTCCTAAGTAGGTCTTTAGCGCATTATTATTTAACTTGCGAGCATCATTTGGAAGATGATGATCATCAATATGAAATTTGGGCGCATCATGTTTCAAGGTATGATCATCATTTCTGAGTAGGTCTTTAGCACATCATTATTGAACTATGGCGCATCATAAATGGAGGTAGTGCATCAGTTCTGTGTTACATCATTTTTATTTATGTGTGCATCATAATGTGTTTGGGACTCATCATTAACATATCCAAGCACATCATAAGCGATCGGGCATCAATGCACCAAGATCGGCAGTTTTGTCATCATGTTTTGTAAGTGATTACTATACCCTTCTGAGCGCATTACTGTGCAATGTGAGCGCATCATTTAGTAGACACCAAATCATACGTTGTGCATTATTTTTCTTCAGTTCTCGGTTACATCATTTTTGTAGAGTTTCACATCATAATCTGTCAAGAATGTATCATTAAAGTATCCAAACGCATCATAATTGGTGATTTAACAAATACGTTGGGACTGGCGATTTTGTCGTCGGAAGAAGGGGTACTGGTGGGATTTGTTGCTATTTTCGTTGTTTTTGCGAGCAATGAAGGGGGATCAATGAGATTTGTTACTAATTTCATTGCTTTCGCGAAGAAGGAAGAGGTATCGAGGAAAACACAGAATCCCGAATTCACGACGACATACATGGTCTGTCGAGTGACCTCGATGTTCTCTTCTTTTCTTATTCCTATGCCACTTAACGTGTGCTATAAGTATAATAAAGGGGTTTCAAACTTGCCATGTTTTAAATGAATAAATGATTAATTCACCTCATCTAATTAGGACCTAAGATTATTTTAAGAGAAGTGAACTAGTGAAAATCACAGTGAATTAGCCCATAAATTCACCACCCACCCAAACACAACTCATCTTCTCTCTTAAAAAAAAAAAGAACAAAGGTGCTACCTCCGACAAAATCAAGTGAATCCATCATCTCCGCGCAAACATTGGCCGGCGAATGGAGGGTCGCTGAACTCTCACTCGATCTCCTCATCTCCGCGCCGACACCACTCCCAGACTCCATAACCACCATACCTTCCCCATCCATCTTCACCATCAGCAGCCAGAGGACCGGCCTGACCACCCTCTACGACCGATCAAACCACCCCACAGTTCCCAGAGACGCCCCCGACTTCGCCCGACAAAGACCTCTCCGTCGAGCTTCAAGAACACCGACAAGCCCCCACTGGCGAAATCCCCAATCCGGCTGCGTCAACGCCGAACCGTCCGACCGGCCTCCTTCCAGACTCCACCGGGTATTATTTTACGATCGATCCTTCAGTTTCTAGTATCGTTCTTCCACATTCTTTGTTATATACGACCAACGTGTTTGATTTTGTGGCAGGTTCACTAATAAAATCATAGAAGGCGCATATAATAACCCGATTGGTTGGATTTGGAGGAGAGGAAGAATCGAAGATCCGGCCAGAGTACAATTCGATTTCATGAGAGCTTCGGGAGTTAGCGAGGATGGTGAAAGAAGATCTCGGAACCAGAGTACCGGAAGTTGGACGAGAAGCGGTCGCGGTGGATTCCCTGGCGGCGGTGACGACAACGATGTTCGAGAGAGGCCGATGTTACGACGAGTACTCGGCAAGAAGAAACGAGCGTCTGGCCAAGAAAAACCAAGCAAGGAGTGAGATTTGAATCGTCCAAGAAACTAGCAGCACCCATCGCTGGAGATTTCTCTAGGAGTGATGTTTGAGGGAAGAAGAAATGTGCAATTCACTATCAACTTTTACCATTTTTCATTAGTGTCTCAAACCTTTTATAAAGTGAATTACAATTTTTTTTTTTTTTTAAATTTAAAACCCTCTAATGTATCGCTATTCTTAATATTCACCATTTCGATAATGAATATTAAACAAAAACGAAACAGTTACTTAAAAAAAAAACAGTTAAACAATATTTAATTTTTTCTTTCTATGGCACGCAATTTGCGAGATTTTTTTATTTTTCTTTTAATTTTAAAATTCCCTTTAAAACCATTTGGGCGCGGACATCATAAAAGGCGCTTCTCGCTACCGCGCCCATTTGTCATTTTTCAAGTTCCCTTTTCATTACTAGTAAGAATATCACTGTTGACAAAGGAGATCAACAAAATTCCAGGAGTTTCTTAGTGATCGTGTAGGGTTTCTGAAAATGAAGAAAATCGGGTTTCCGAGCATGAAGACGCTGGATCAGTTCAAACCGCCGCCGCCACGATCTCTTTCAGGAGCAGCGAAGCCGCTCACACTCGCACCGCATCCATCTTCCGGTTCGATTTCAGCTGGAAGTTTTGTGAATCTGAAGCTAGCGGCCGGTGATTACGATCGACTCTCTGCTCTGATTTTGAGGTTCTCAGACAATAATCATGGATGATGTTGATTTTGTTTCGTTGCAGAGCGATTGGTTAAAGAACAAGCCACTGTTAAGGCCGAGTTGGAAATTGCGGTAATTTCGCGATTAGGTTTAGTTGCTTGATGTTTTTGGTGTATTTGATCGTGAATTATTGGAATATTGAGAAATAGTTCATGTGCCTTTAGAATTCGAAGCTGAAGAAAACGATGGATCATATCCGCGTCTTGGAGAAAAAGTTGCAAAATTCTTTGAATGAGAATGCTAAGCTGAGAGTGAAACAGAGAGAAGACCAGAAGCTATGGAAAGGATTGGAGTCCAAATTTTCGTCAACTAAATCACTCTGTGATCAACTCACAGAAACTTTACAACATTTAGCTTCTCAGGTTCAGGGTGGTAAGTCACGATACTCACTGAAGGTGTTTCTATTTACAAGTGTGATTATTGGCCTACAGATTTTACTTCATTTAACAGCTGAAAAGGAGAAAGAGTTTTTTGAGGGAAAGTTGTCTGAAAGCTCAAAGGCAATTGACTATCTTAGCAAACACATGAACGCGCTTTCTCTAAAATTTGAAGCAGCAGAAGAAAGTGTTAGAAACCGTGAGTCCTCGCAGATTCTTTCGTTTAATCAATCCCAGAATTACGTTCATACCATTGTGGTACTTTGCCTAGAGCTTCTGCTGTGCAGTGGGGCTATTAGTTTTCTGGAATGAGCCTTTTTTCAAATGCAGCTCTAACATTTTGTTTCTGAATTGTTTGAATCATCACTGCAGGGGACAGAGAACTGAGAGAACTAAAGCTTGAAAAAGAGGAAAAGGAGAAACTGTATCAAAATGAACAGTGCAGAATTTCTGGTCTTCTAGAGGAGAAAGGTATGAAGTTGTCAATGGTAGAAGCTTTTGCTAAAAATAAGATGTATGAGCTTTTGTTGCAGCTGACTGAAATTTTGACTGGCAAGTTTCAAGTGCAAACCTTTCTATGTTTAACAGTACCTTATCTGAATACGGAAAGAGAACAATTTTTTTCTTACCTGCACCCTGCAAACAACTGCAGGTACATGCACCCACACACGGAGACATATATACTTCTTTTATATTCCAGACTGTTTCGGTCCTACACTAATGCAGTTTTGTGTAAGATCAAGCCAGTTGTCTTTTGATCTTGATTTCCAGAACTTAATACTCCCTTCATCCCAAAACTAATGAACCGTTTGACTTTTGATGTTTATTTGACTTCAATTTATCTACATTATTCTGAAGTAGAAAAAATGTAAATAAAATATGTT
>JBBYHH010128031.1:0-14516 GCA_038382905.1 Daphne laureola
TATTAGTTTTTCTGCAGTCTCTGGTATTTTTATTTTATGTTTTGCGTTCGGTTAGACTTTATCTTCTTTGTTTTTTAGATGGTTGCTTTTTACGTCTGTGTATGCTTGAACACAAAAGCGCTTCATTGTGGTTACTAAAATGGTTAGGGCTAGTGCTCTCGTTAGCTCACTATGGTGCGTCGGTACCATTCAGTTTTTGGGCAGTCAGGGATACCGAGAGCGGGATAAAAGGTCTTCTTACCACCATAGTGGTCATGATTATCGTCATGAGATCGATTAGTCTTTTGAAACCAGTTAGTGAGAGTTTAGTCTTAATGGTTTTAGTTTTCCATTATATTGCTACTTCTGTGATAGTTTCACCCGTAGAAAGCTGATTTTGTTGTACCTTTAGATATGTCAGCGTGTCATTTATGACTTTTCTTGTAATGAGTTCTCATTAATAAGATTGGTCCATTTTGTTCACAAAAAAAAAAAGGTTCATGATAAGGTTTGAGTTAAAAAGAGAAGTCCGAGAATTTTTTAAGGGCTTTTAGGCACAACAACTAATTTTTATGCACAAGAAAAAAATATTTAATACTTTAAACAGAAAAAAAGATTGAAAACAAAAAAAATTATGAAGTTTATAAAACACTAACAAGGATTTATAAACAAAAACTCAAAGTAAGAAAATACAAGTTTTACAACTAAAAATAAAAAGAAACAAAAAATAAAAATTTTAAAAAGGAAACAAAATTATAAAAAAATTTAAAAGAAAAGTGAGTATGCTTAAAAAAATAAAACAATAAACATTTTAAAAAGAACTAACTAAAAAGTATAGCTCTAGTGTCTAAAATGAAAGGTTTTAAAATTAAATGGGTGGCTGAAATGGTACAATATACAAATTGGGGGTTTAAGTAAACAGAGGGAGAAAGTAGGGGGAACAAGGACTAGTGCTGTAAATTTACCGAAAATAAATTAACAGCTTGGGCATTCTGTTGATCTTCTCCGATCGACCTGTGGTGGTGCAGCGGCGGCGGACGGTGACGAAACTGCATATTTTCACGGCGGTGTTTGCTCCGGTTAGTGCGCCGGTGACCGGGTATGCGTTTCCGGCGGTTGGAGGCCGGCGGGAAGGGCTGGGATGCTCTGATTTCTCCTTCTCTTTCTTACTCTATTTTTTCTTTCTTTTCTTTGATTCAGCTCTCTTTCTCACAATTTCACTCCTTTTATAGATTCAGCTCTCTTTCTCACAATTTCACTCCTTTTATAGCTAAAAAGGGTTGATTGACAGAAGGTAGGAGTGATTATGGTGGAGTATGGTGCTGGGTTTTGGTGGATTGTTGAAGCAAAAATGGTCAGAGACGTGAAACCAGCTCGGCGAGAAAATAGACGAATTTACTGTTCATTCATTTTTTATTTAGCATTTTAATTAATTAATGGATACTACTTAATTAACTAAAAAAAAACTACTAATTACCTAAAAAGAAAACCCACTTAAATTCTAAGTTAGCAATATAACACACTAGTCCGGACAAAATTATTGTCAACGGAGTACGTAGACTATTATTAAGACTCTGAAAAATGAATTGAGCAACCGATCTTTACAAAACGAAATTTATTAGTCTTCGTTTCCCAAATAAGTTTAATAAGAGGTAAAAATTACCAAAATACCCTTGAGGGTAGAATTGTAATTTCTCTTAGATTAATCTAAGAATTAAACTGGACTCAAAATTTCAGGGTTATTACACTTCTTCATCAAGACTAGCTCACTTGCGTTGAAGTTAGCTACTTCTAGCTAACGGAGTTAGTTACTTGTGAACTAACTTGAGTTAGGACTAGCTACTTTTAGCTAATGTGAGCTAATGTTAGCTACTTCTAACTAACATGAGGTGGGGTTAACTACTTCTAACTAACGTGAGCTGAAGTTTGCTACTTCTAGTTAATTTGAGTTGGAGTGCAGCTGAGTATAGCTACTTCTAGCTATAGTGAGCGGACAATGAACTGGATTTAGCTATTTCTAGCTAAGATAAGCTGGTGTCAAGCTACTCTCAGCTCATGTGAGCTGGAGTGAACTAGCATGAGCTGAATTGAGCTAAGTCTAGCTACTTCTAGTTAGAGTTAAGCTAAGGGGAGCTACTTCTAGCTACCATTGAACTGTCATGAACTGAGGAAAACTACTTCTAGTTGCCCTCAAGCTATTGTGAGCTAAGTCCAAACTAGGTGAGCTACATATAGCTTCCTATGGGTTCAAACTTAGCTCCATGAATTCAAGTACTATCTCAAAAACTCTTTGTGCGTCAAGAATTCTAACATATTTATCATCAAATCATCAAATGTGAATTTCAATTTTTTTTTTTGGTATTGGATTTTTATTTCTTTTATCGGTGATTGGTTGAGTTAGTCACTTTGCTGATCATATATTTCATCACTTATCATGTGTACCTAAAATTACTTGTGTCAATGTCTAAAAATTCATTCTCTTATTTACGTCTTATTATTTTATTATTTATTTTCTCATGATTTTTATTTTATTATAAATTTTGAAATTCATTCTCTTATTTATGTTTTTTTATTTTATTATTTATTTTCTCATGATTTTTATTTTATTATAAATTTTGAAAATCAAGCAAAATAATAAAATTAACGCCGTGGTACCAATTTTTTGGCGTTCGAAAATTTATTTTTTTGTGCGTAATTGACTAACGTTCCCATGAGCGCTCGTAGATCATTTTCAGGTTTCCAATCGACATAAGTAAAAAGATTGGTGAAGACTCCTTGTTCAAAATCTCGTCGCTACAACCACTATACAAAAATGATGTAACAGAGATCTGAACAAAAATAAAATGTTCAAAGTTGTTCAAGTCAATTATGATACACCCATGAAACAATATGATGCATCGTTTTAATAAAGATGATGCACAATTATGATTTAAACCAAAAAACACACATTATTACGAATAAAGATAAATAATTATGATGCGTCAACGAGACAGTATGATGCATCGTTACAATGAAGATGATGCACTATTATGATGTAACACAAGTACTCACATTACTACTAGCAAATAACAAACATGATGCGTCCACGAGATCGTATGATGCACCGTTATAATAAAGACGATACACCATTGAGATTTAAACCAAATAGTCAACATTATTATGAACAAAGATGTAGAAAATTATAATGCGGTCACGAGATAGTATGATGCACCATTATGATTTGAACCAAGTAGTCCATATTATTACTAGCAAAGAACAATTATGATGCGTCCAATAGACAATATGATGCACCATTATAATAAAAATGATGCACCATTATGATTTAACCCAATAGTCCACATTATTACTAACAAAAATGTAGAAAATTATTATGTGTCCACGAAACAGTATGATGCACCGTAATGATAAAGATGATGCACCATTGAGATTTAAACCGAATACTCCATAAAAATAAAACAGATGATGTGTAGATAGCACATAATGGTGCGTTTTAGAGGAATAATGAAGCGTTACAAACATTAATTGATGATAAAAATGTAAATAATAAAAAAAAAAGAATGATGTGCCTTGAGCACAAAATGATGCGCTCGGAAAACATAATGATGCGCCTGCGAAACTATATGACAACATTAGAATAAATTATGATGCACCTCAATACAATTTGTATGCAAATCATGGTTACATCATTTTTATAAACATGTGGATCATAATAAGTCGAGAACGCATTATTAAGGTATGTATGCGCATCATTAAACAAAATAACTTTGTTCAGCTTCAGATCTTCTTCTCCATGATGAAATCGCGACGACGACGGCCAACTCATCTCCGGCGGAGCTCTATTGCCACGAACTTCAGGTACGACCTAAATGACATGTAGGATCTCGATAAGTATGGAGGAGGGAAAGCTTCCAAGCTGAGATCCATCGGGAAAACAATGCCGATGAAGTTCTAATACGTATGGCGCCGGTTACTGTCACCGACCAACATCCGGCCACTGGGTAATAGAATCGTCGGAGGATAGTAGATCGATGATTGATGGGTGTTGGGCGGGCAAGCTCCTAGCTGGACGTGTCGCATTTGGTGTCGTTGATTATTAGAATCGTCGGAAGCAAAATAACACGGCCAACCGCGCGAATGACATAATCATCATTAAATTCAGATAGTTTTGTGTAATAATTATGATTATAAATAAGGATGCAAATTTTAACACATTTTAAGAGGTGCACATTCTATCCTAAACAAAAAAATATTTGAGACCTGATTCACTAAAACGTAAAAATAAATTAGGTCCTAAGGCCTTATATCTAAGCAATTATTCATGTTTTAATCGCAACAATGCTAGTATCATTAACTTTTAAACCTTCAATATGAAGACTTGAAAAAATTTAGGCATGACTTTCGAAAATACGAAAGAGGTTTTGTTATTTAAAATGTGTTTGCTCTAAAAGATTACTAGAAAGAGACATACTAACTTCTCAAAAACAAATTGTAAATAAAGAGACAAAAACAGAATTTCCTACACGTCTACACCAACTCTATCAAATACCCATTACCAAACTGACCAAAATGGCTCAATGAAAACATGGTTTGATGGGTCTTGCGTGTTGCTTTCTCGCTTGGAAATGAGATTGGGGCAAAAAAATTAGTGCGCTTTGTTTGTTCATCATCTAGATTTGACGGATCGACTAACACACCGATGTCGACGCACCTAACATGGAGAAAAAAAAATCCCCTAAAATGCTACTCCCTTTTATTCCATCTAGCCTACGCTTTTTATTATGAGTGGCTATATATTGTATCTAGGAATGTCAAAAAATGACCTGATCCGAGTAATCCGTCCAAATTGACCCGGGCTGATTAAGAAAGTCAACGACCCGAACCTGATTTGATCTGAACTCGAACTGATTCGAAGTAAGCTCAATCTGATGGGAACCCAAACCCGAACAACCGGAACATGAACCTGATCTGACCCGAAATTAACTCAACCCGAAATGATCCGAAGCCCGAATGACCCGAATCCGGTGAATCAGTGACCCGAACCTGATTAATCCGAATCCTGAACCCGACTAACCCGAATCCAAATCTAATTAACCCGAATCCTGAACCAGATTAACCCAAATTCAGATCCGATTAACCCGAATCTAAATCCGAAGGAACCCGAAATAAACTATCATCATAAAAAGAAAAAAAATCAACCAATGCATTATAGAGTTACTATCATCATAATAAAATAAATAATTTTTTTTTTGAGGAATGTCTAATAGTATCAATTTTATTGGAGGAATGTCTAATTTCTAAAGTTGTTGCACCAATTTTCAATTTTCAATTTTGTTATAACAATTTGACAATGCCCAATATCTTTTTTTTTTTACAATATGCAATCTCCAATTTTGTTAGAGTAATGAGACATTTTCAATTTTGTTAGAGAAATGTCCAATTTTCAAAATTGATGGAACAATGTCCAATTTCTAAAATTATTGTAACAAATTGATAATGTTCAATTTGTAATCTCTTGGAACAATGTGCAATCTCTAATTTTATTGGACCAATATCTAATTTCCAATTTTATTGAAGGAATGTCCAATTTCTAAAATTGTTGGAGCAATGTTCAATTTCCAAATTTTTTATGAGAATTTGATAATGTCCAATGTCTAATTTTTGGAATAATATGCAATCTCTAATTTTGTTGGAGCATCGACATATTTCCAATTTTATTGGAGAAATGTCCAATTTTCAAAATCGTTGGAGCAATATCCAATTTTTAAAATTGTTGTGATAAATTGACAATGTCCAATTTGTAATCTTTTGGAACAATGTGCAATCTCTAATTTTATTGGAGCAATATCTAATTTTCAATTTTATTGGGGGGAATGTCTAATTTCTAAAATTATTGGAGAAATGTCCAAATTCTAAAATTATTGTGACAAATTGACAATATCTAATTTCTAATATTTTGGAGTAATGTGCAATCTCCAATTTTATTGGAGCAATGTATGATTTTCAATTTTGTTAGGGGAATGTCTAATTTCTAACTTTGTTAGAGGAATGTCTAATATCTAATTTTATTGAAGGAATGTCTAATTTTTAAAGTTGTTGGAGTATTATTCAATTTTCAATTTTGTTGTGAAAATTTTGACAATGTCCCATTTTTAAGTTTTAGAACAATATGTAATCTCCAATTTTGTTGCAGCAATGACCTATTTCCAATTTTATTGGGGGAATGTTCGATTTTCAAATTTGTTGGAGCAATGTCCAATTTCTAAAATTTGACAAATTGACAATATCAAATTTCTAAGTATTTGGAATAATGTGTAATATCTCCAATTTTCTTGGAGGAAATGTCTAATTTCCAAATTTGTTAAATGAATGTTCAATATCCAATTTTATTGGAGGAATGTTGAATATCCAATTTTATTGGAGGAATATCCAATTTTCAAAGTTGTTGGAGCAATATTCAATTTTTAATTTTGTTGTAAAAAATTGATAATATCCAATTTCTAATTTTTGGAACAATTTGTAATCTCCAATTTTGTTGCAGCAATGACTATTACCAATTTTGTTGGAGGAATGTTCGATTTTTAAAATTGTTGGAGTAATGTTAAATTTCCAAAATTGATGTGACAGATTTATAGTATCTAATTTCTAATATTTTGGAATAATGTGTAATATCTCCACTTTTCAGAGGAATGTCTGATTTTTAATTTTTTTAGAGGAATCTCTAATATCTAATTTTATGAGAGGAATGTTCAATCTCCAAAGTTATTGGAGCAATTCAATTTTTAATTTTATTGTGATAAATTGACAATCTCCAACTTCTAATTTTTGGAATAATATGCAATCTCCAATTTTGTTAGAGTAATGACCTATTTCCAATTTTATTGGTGGAATATTGTCCAAAATTATTGGAGCAATGCCTAATTTCTAAAATTGTTGCGATAAATTGACAATGTCAAATTTCTAATATTTTTTGAACAATATGCAATATCTCCAATTTTCTTGAAGGAATGTATAATTTTTAATTTTATTGGAGAAATGTCTAATCTTCAATTATATTGGCAAAATATCCGATTTCCAAAAATGTTGGAGCAACGTCCGATTTCGAAAACTGTTGTGACAAATTGACAATGTCCGATTTCTAATATTTTGTAATAATGTGTAATTTCCAATTTTATTTGATTAGTATCTAAATTTCAATTTTGTTGGACGTTGGACGGATGTCTAATTTTAATTTTGTTGGAGAAATGTCTAATCTTCAATTTTGTTGGAAGAATTTCCGATTTCCAATTTATTTGAACGAATTTCAATATCCTATTTTTTTTTTAACAATGTCAAATTTTCAGTTTTTCAGTTGTAACCAAGTCATTTTTTCAATCTTGTTAGAGGAATATCTAATCTGCAATTTTACTAGAGGACTGCTAAATTTTCAAAATTATTAGAGTAATGTTCAATTTTCAATTTTGTTAGAATGATGTCTAATTTCTCTTCAAATTTGTTAGAACAATTATGCAAAATACATTTATTTTCAACTCCAACGAAAATGGGAGAGAAAAATATGTGAACTGTTTTGTGAGTATATCATTGTTGTATATATAAATATAAAATACGTAGAATTATATTTATAATGAAAAAATCTATATGTATAAAGAAGAATATAGATATAAAGAATAGAAATTTAATTTGAAAATTTCAAATACTGAAACTTGGACCCAAAGAAACATGAACATGGACCCGAAGAAACCCGAACTTGGACTTGAAGAAACCCAACCCGGATCCGACCTGAACCCGAATTGCCCGAACCTAAACCCGAACCCGAAGTGACCCGAAACCCGAATGACCCGAAACCCGAATGACCCGAACCCAAACCCGACCTGACCCGAAAAAAGCTCTACCCGAAGCGACCCAGACCATCTGAGCTTGACTTAAACCACTAGGTTCTTGAAAAGTAATATGCTCTTATACCAATTGAAGACCCATATATGGCAAAGAAGGGGTGAATTGGTTTTAAAACAAGTTTAAAACACTTTAGATTTTGAAAACAAAACACTTGAAAACCCCTTATCAACACGTTGATCAGATAATTTTGAAAATCACTTGCAAAGGCAAGGTATCAACATGTTGATGAACTACAGAGTAAGAAAAGCAAGCAAAGTGAAGGACATAGAGATTTATAGAGGTTCGGTCAAATTTTACCACGTCCTCTACTCAAGACACACTTGAGAGTTTCTCCACTATAACTGAGACCTGACTCACAGAGCTTATACAGAGGTGTCTGACACACAAAACTTCACTTGCCTGACTTACAAGACACTTTCAACAATCCCTGACACACAAGACTTTACAAATGTATGACACACAGAACTTTAACAAGGTGCCTAACTAACAAGACTTTCTCAAATGGCTGCCTGATGATGAGTGTGCAAACACTCACATATTTTCGGGGTGTTTGAGACACAATTCTCATCATTTATGCCTATTTTGTCATGACTTAGATGCATTTTCCCTATATTACTTATCTCTTGCAGGATGCACATCTTTGAGGTGAAATTGCACTTAGAAGAGCATAAATTGGAGGCATGGGATGGAGATTAGCAAAGTACAGAGTATCGAAAATCATCTCGAGCTATATTGGAGAATTAAAGCCCAAGAGAAGAGTTGGAGAGAGCCAAAATGCACACTTTGAAAGGTTGAAGGGGAGTAATGGAGAAAGCAAGGCGCCACTTCAAGGCGCCACTTCAAGGCGCTAGTTTGACACCTCAAAGTGGTGCCACTTGAGCAGTAGGCACAACCCCCGGGAGTGAGTTTGGCGCCCCCATGAAGGCCAGACGCCTAAAATGGCGCCTCCAAGGCACCCAAACATGCGCCTCACACCAGACCAAGGCGCAAGTTGATGCGTCTCTAGGGCGCAGGTTGATGCACCTCAAGATAATCCAGGTGTGAGTCCTAGGCGCTTCTCCTAGGCGTAAGTGTTCCCCTCCTCTAAGCCGTGGTGGTACCTTAAGGCGGAAGACTGACGCCTCATACTTCTGCCTCCAATTTTCTCTCTCCAGACGGTTTTGCATTCTTATTCGAATTTTGGGCTATTTAAAGTTGAGTTTACCCCTGTTTTAGATGCCTAACATGACCAAAGTGTTTAGGGTCATTTAGGACATTTGAGAATTACTATATATATGTTTTAGGGTCATTCTATTAGGTAGGTTAGAATAGTTGCGAATTTTGGAGAGTTTTTTGGAGCTCCTTCTTGGGAGATCATAGGTTTTCCCATGTTCAAACATATCAGGGTGTCTTCTAAACGTATCTATTAATATATGAATATGTTTTCCTTTAATTGCATGGTTATTTCTATTATTAGCATGTTCATTAGTGAGTGGTTAAATAGTTTCTCTTAGGGTTAGCTTACCTAGGGGTAACTTATGATTAACATGCTTTTGCTTGTGAATATGCTAATTTCTTGTGCTATATCTGTAGTATGCATGTAGGCGGATCCCCTGCATTTACATACCACTTAGTGTTCGATGGAATGTCCGAGAGGGCTTCCATTGATAAAGACTTAGGGAAATTAGTTGATAGATGCACCGGGAATCCGAGAGGACCTTTGTAATTCTGTTGGTGTGTATGATTGGAGCCTAAAACCTCTGAAGTCTATCTCTTTAATGCACGAGAGTGGTTAAAGAGTACTCTCGTTGAGAGTCTGAGTGTTATTCCGAGAGGGAGACACTTCAACCTTTGAATCTTACCTTTACGCATTACTTAATAAACTGGGAGTTTGAGAGAACCCTAGAATTCAATAGGTAGTTATAACTTGGTACAATATTCCTCAAAAGATCTCCGTTGGAGCACGAGAGTGCCTAATAGAATATTTACTTGAGAGGTGAGACGGTATTCCAAGAGGAAACCAATCTGATTATTGAAGTTTACCTTTTATTGAAGCATGTTAGTTATAGGAAACCCCCGACATGGTGAATGCTGCCCTAAGAAAACCTTTCATTAGTGTTTACATCATATTTTCATCATCTTCACTACTTCACTCTTTTGTTACCTAAACCTTGATCGCACTTCGTCATCACCATCTCCATTACATCCGTAAATCTCACACAATCCTTCATTTTCCCTAGAGAACTCCTATCTCTTGGGTTTTATCCCTCTTTTGAGGCGCGATACTACGATAAGACGTTGCTAGGGCTATTAGAGGTGTTACAAATTTATTTAATTACTAATTATTAGATTTGTGCACCATCACAATCAACCACGCAAAACCCTAGCTATCACTCTTTCCATTATCATTGAAGGATTTTTTCTTTAAATGGTACAAGAGCCTCGATACTGCCAAAATCTGAAACTGGGAAGAGCTCAAACAGAGATTTAAGAAGAAGTACTTCCCTCTCAGCAGGCCTTCGAGATGAAGAACGTCATACTCAAATTTTTGGATGAGCCTGATGAAACTCTCGCTCAAGCCTAGTCATGCTTCAAAGAGATGAACAAGAAGTGCCCCTAGCCAAAGAACACCAGTGAGCACCAGGTATGCACTTTCTACAACGAGTTGACTCATACATCTTAGCAACACTTGACCACCACATCTAGTGGGTGTTTGATGGATAAGGCACTAGACGAGGCCTGAGAGCTATTGGATCTACTTGAGCGAAGCGAGGATTACCATAGGAGAGACACATCTCGGATAATGGCGAAGAGAGGATTGTACGAAGTTGACATGGAGACATCCGCTCTCACGAGCATCATGGGAAAAATTCTCAAAAGTGAAGAACTACCTAGAGTAAAAGGAAAGTCATAGTCATCGATGAACATGACATAACACAGGAAGCCAACTTTGTCAACTTCATAAACAACAACCATCGCTGAAGAAAAAGAGGAGACTAGAACAACGTCTATTAGAGGTTCATACATGAAGGGTTCAGCTATGGGAACCTACACGGACTGCAACCAATACCAATGAGCCTATGCCAGAAGGGTAACACTTTGTCAGCCCCAAGGCATGAGGACTGCCTTGGAGGACACACTCACTACTTTCATGAAGCACCAAACCAAATTTAACAAGATGCAACAAGGTCATCTGACCCATCTCAGTGCACAGCTGTGCAACATGTAGTTGGAAAGGAAAGCTACCGAGTCAAATCCTTACAGATGGAGAAGTGGATCCCTAGTGACACTTTAGATCCATGAGAGATGAAACTTTATCACCCTCTAGGATGTCCAAAAAATCCCACATCCCGAGAAGGAAGATATCTACGTGAAATATCCATCGCTCAAAATCATCAAAACCTTGGAAGACGCCAAGTATATCCCTCACCCTCTATGTGAGAAGCTATCAGATCAACTATCTTATACCACTCTCTATCAGCAAGAGGATTAGGCCAGATAACCTTCAGCCCACACACATTCTAGTACAACTAGCTGATGCAACATGGATTCAGCCACATGGTGTGATAGAGGATTTTGTCATAAAAGTTGAAAACATGTACTTCCCAGCGGACTTCTTGGTCATGGATATCAAGGAATATTGGGAGGAATCCATTATTGTAGTGCGACCATTCTTAGGTACTACTAGAGCAAAGGTCCACCTCAACAATGACTAGATTTCCTTTCAGGCTGGCAATCGAGAAGTAGCTCTCTAGTCCCTCACGAATAAGAGAGTTCAAGAGCAGTGACGTTGTTACGTGATAATCACTAATCTTGAAGATTGGGAGTCACTAGGATTCACTCAAAAGTCCATCACGGGTGAACCAACAATGGGAGGTTCCAGCAGCAAACCCACACAAAAAAGAAAATTCATAAAAAGAAAATGATTGTGAACTATTATGAACCTAAAATTGACCGACAATAAGGTGTCTTGAGTTTACAACTTACAAAGTGTTGACTTTATTGCCTCCTACCACTTGTTTTGAGGATTCCAAAACCTTGAGGACTAATTTGTAAAGTTTTGATAAACTTAGTTTCTTGACCAAGACTACTAGTTATTGGTTAGGAAGCTAAAAAAATTTAGGATTAAAATGCAAAAAATTCAAAAGTGCAAGAAATCATGTGTTATTTGGTTTATATACATGTATTTCGATCCAAATTCATGATTAATGTGGACTTGTTTCATAACCACATTCATAGGAAATCAAATACTACATATTAAAGATAAAGGATATGGAAATTTTCAAATGATTATCCTATCAGGTCACCAAGAAATCAGATGACAAAGATGCAGTCAGCTCAGAAAAGGAAAGAAATCAAGAAAATATGTGATGTAGTGAGCATCAACACGTTCATGGCCAGATGCTCAAAATACAAGCTTCAAGTTCTAAAAGTCATGAAGCACTCAAACACAAAGCTATCCACTCCACTACTAAGCTGCAATGATGAGACAACATATACAAGTTTAAAGCTCTTAAAATAGATCAAGATTGAAGAATAAAATCCATCAAGTGTTAAAGCCAGTCTTCATCAATGAGTTGATGGAAGATGGCGGAATGTTGCAAAGATCTGTAACAGCTAGAAATCATATAGACAATGTTTGAAAAGTGCAAAAAGGAAAGAATTCATATGCAATGCCTATATGAAGATCAGAAGACGCTCCTACCCATCTATAACCATTTTAGAGACTGTAGAAGGAAATGAGGAAGGAAGAAGAGACGACACACATCAGAAAAATCACTCTGTACATTCTCTTCATCTATTACTCATTTAGAAAGATCAAAGACACTCTTGAGCATACATTAACAAAGCTTCAACCATCTAAAAGATCATCAGCATCAGCTTTACCTACTACAGAGAGTCATCTTACAAAGAAGCCTTCTGTTTTATATATATAACTCTAAAAGGCATACTTTTCTGTGGTTACATAGATCAACTTCACTAATTGGTATTGTTACACCAGTTCTACATCACTAATGAAGTGAAACTTGCCAAGGAATAGGAAGGTTGATAGTGTTCTATTAACGCGTTGTTCAGTTTTGCTACACATGATAGATGTATATCAAAATGAGGCTCAAGTAACACTCGACTAAGAAAATACATTTATAAACACATCATTTAGCCCTAACAATATCTTATCATAGTACAATGGCTTAAAATAAGGGATCAAACCCAAGAGAATCAAACATCTAGATATCATTGTTACAGACCACCCTAGGACGACAATAATTTGTTTTTCAGATTATTTTATTCAGAGGCCAGATTCTGTGGTGCCAGGACTCCGTCTTGCACATGCAGGGCGCATTTTCTCTTAAGTATCATGTCCTGGGACTTCATTTGAGACTCATTTCCATGGGATTTCACATTTTGATTTTGTAACGTGAATCCCGGGCCATTTTGCCAAAATTTACTTTGGAGGGTAAAATGGTCATTTTTGAAAATTGGACAAAATTAGAATTATGTTGACACATGATTTGCATCATTTTTAAGGATATATAAGGAATTAATTTGTTAAGATATGATATTATGTATTATTTCATGATATAAGTATATTATGTCATGAAATGATATAAAGTGGATGACACATCTCACAAAAGTGGTGAAGGAAATTATTATATCATATCTTGATTCATGGTGGTGTTTATTTAAGGAGTTAAAAGGTGGGATTTTGATTGTGATTTGGTAATATAAATTAGAAAAGAAAAGTAAGATAATAAGAAATAAGTGAGATGTTATTAAGGATAAAAATAGAAAGGAAAGAGGAAAGAGAAAATAAAAAGTCATCTTCTTCTTCCTCCCTCCAAGGCTGAACCTATGAAGCTTCTTGGGCGAAAATGTGCTTCATCAAATCCTTCCATTGTTTCTTGAGAAAAGGGTTGATTCATGGCTAATTTGTTGAGGTAAGAAGCTTTCCTCCATGTGTTCTTCCTTTCTTGGCTGAATTTGAGCATTTGGATGAGCTAGGGTTGGTGCTCTCTCTTGAATCATGAGATTGGCATAAAATTGAGTTGTTAAATTATTGTATGGATTCTTAGCAACATTTTTTGTGCTTGGGTCTTCATCTCTTCTTCCTCCCTTGTGTTGGCCGATTTTATCATGTCATGAACTAGGGCTATTTTTTTGTGTTCTCTTGATTGATGAAGATGAGATGGAATTGTGATTCTAAAGTTTTCTGAGGATGATAAATGGCTCAATTCTTGCTTGTCATCTTGAAATTCCTTCCTTTGTTGTTCTTGGAATGGCCGAATTGTTGGGGGGAATTTTTAAGGAATGTGTTCTTTGATGAATTGTGGATTTGTATTGAATTGATGATGGAATTGAGCTTCTAAATTGATGGGAAGATAATTGGATTACCCTCATTTGATTGTTCATGTTGGCCGAATTTATGAAGAATTATTGAAGATTGGTATTCTTTGTTTAATGTTGGAATTGGGTTGAATTAGGAATGAAATTGTGTTCCTAAATAAGTATTTGTACCCATGACAATATTTCTCTTGATTGGTCTCATTTCCATGTGATGGCCAAAATTTTGAGTGATAAATTAAGGCGTATGTTTTTTGAAGAATGATGGGTTTGAGTTGAGATAGGAATGAGATTGAGCTTCTGAATTGTTGTATGGATTTTTT
>JBBYHH010128142.1:0-11938 GCA_038382905.1 Daphne laureola
TTACTAGTTTTTAGTTATGTGTCAACTCTCATGATCAAGGGTAGTATTCAGTTTTTTGTAGTACGTACTACCCTGTAAATTAAGGAAGGTATTAAGTGAGCAGAGTTAATTGCCAGTTCAAAACATTGATTGCCATTTAAATCACAGGAAAATAACTCCACCATAACGTTTAATTACCTCCAGCCGCCTCTCTTCAAACGTTGTACAATTCCATCTTCTTTCTCATCTCGTTTTCCCTTTTCCATTTTGGGACACGGATAAAAAAAAACTAATATTGGCCCATGCAGGGCTCGAACCTGCGACCTTCGCGTTATTAGCACGACGCTCTAACCAACTGAGCTAATAGGCCGTTCATGAAAATTTGCGTATTTTAATGTACTTATTGGGTTAGTATCTTCAGCTCAGTTCTTGATGTTCCCATAATTGCGATGCGATCAGAAGCAAATGTGGGTTTACTTTCGTCACTACTGCAGAGTAGCTTAGCTTGCACTGTACTGTAGTGTAGTGTAGGAGCCGTGATTCGATTCGATTCGATGGGTTGGGCAATTGCTCTACACGGTGGCGCCGGCGACATCCCTCTCTCCATCCCCCCCGATCGCCGCGTCCCTCGCGAGGAGGCCCTTCGTCACTGCCTCCACCTCGGCGTCGCCGCCCTCAGAGCCAATAAACACCCCTTAGACGTCGTTGAGCTCGTCGTACGTACTTGATTCAAACTCTTCCTTAATTTCTTACCTTTTCTTTTCTCTACTTATCGAATTCATTCATTTTAGCTGGATTTAGTAGGTACGTACGTACGTTCTACCATCTGATGATGTTTGATCTTCCCTTTCTTAACCTGATTGATTAACTTGGAAAATTGAAGTTTCCATAGATGATTCATCTGGATTAGTTAGTATTTGAGATTTATTATAATGTTTGAATATGTAGGTGAGGGAGCTGGAAAATCATCCAAACTTCAATGCAGGGAAGGGATCTGTTTTGACCTCAGGTGGCACAGTAGAGATGGAAGCTTGTATCATGGACGGGAATACAATGAAATGTGGAGCTGTTTCTGGCCTTACCACTGTTGTTAATCCAATCTCTCTAGCACGTCTTGTAATGGAGAAGACACCTCATATGTATTTAGCATTTGATGGTGCTGAGGCTTTTGCTAGGGAACAAGTTAGTAGTATCAGTATTATACACACTCACATGCTTTATGTTCACACACTGGTTTTCAAAATGATACTAAGTTTGATGTCCTGATTGTTTGATCAGGGTGTTGAGACTGTTGGTCCAAGCCATTTTGTCACTCCAGAAAATGTTGAAAGGCTTAAGCAGGCAAAAGAAGCCAATAGGGTCCAGGTACAGCTTCAGTTTATCTTTAGTCTAAGTTATGATATCTTGTCTGTGGTATTTGCTGTATCCATAAGAGATCCAGTGGTATTCTTTGTAAGTGCCACCTTTGTTGTTTCGACAGATTGATTACACTCGGCCAAGTCCAGAGCTTTTAGAGAAGGAAAATTCAATACCCAATGGAGATGGTGATAGCCAAATTGGGACTGTTGGATGCGTGGCTGTTGATAACCATGGGAATCTAGCTACTGCAACATCCACAGGAGGAATGGTGAACAAAATGGTGGGTAGGATTGGGGACACACCTGTGATTGGAGCAGGAACATACGCAAACAAACTATGTGCTGTCTCAGCCACAGGCAGAGGGGAGGAAATAATCCGCGCAACGGTAGCTAGAGATGTAGGTGCAGTGATGGAGCTGAAAGGCCTCTCTTTGAAGGATGCAGCAGCGTACGTCGTGGAGGAACGTGTTGCGAAAGGATGTGCCGGGTTAGTTGCAGTATCGGCGACAGGAGAAGTGACGATGCCGTTTAATACAACCGGTATGTTTCGAGCTTGTGCTACAGAAGATGGTTATTCAGAAATTGGGATTTGGCATTGACAAGTATACTTGATTGATCCTCCTCAATGGTGTTGAACTTTAACTCCCAGTCCCAGTTCTGCTTTCTTCATACTTTGGCTCATGTCTGTAGGACAGTAATTTCAAGATCTGAGAAGAAGCAGTTGGCCTGTGATCCAAACGTCTTACCATCTTATCTGTCAAATGTGGCGGCTATCTTAATATCTCAAATTTTGGAGGCTTTTTCAATTTGGTCGGTTGTAATTTGTTATATGGATAAATGCTCGTACAAATTTGACATCTACTTAATGTCTATGATTTCCAGTTTTTTTTAATAAAAAAAAAGGTACTAGAAAGCACTCCAAATTGCACCCATCTTTCGAAAACACAATTTTTCTTCAGAAAAAAGCAAAACTTCCTAAACACAGTCTTGAGGAAGAAATAAGAGGATAATCCTAAAGCTCGCTTTGTAAGAATTACCGGTCAGATCTAAAGGAGGAGACTTGATTAAATAGGAGAATACATTCAAGTTTGAGTAAAATAAGACAAAAAAGTTACTATATTAAAACAGAATACTACATGAATTATTACTATTATGGAACCATAATATACTCTATATCAGTTTTTATCAGCGAAGAACAAAGCCAGATTCTATGATCCAAATTTGATCCGCTTTCTTTAAGGCTGCCTCACAACAGTAGTTTTCCAGATAATAAACTCATACTCTTCTGCAGCATTTGCCAGGAGATGTCCACACAAAATAGACATTGGATAAAAATGGAAGAGACATGCAATTCAAAATGCTGTGTGACTATTACAAGAATAGTAAGGATCAGTAATGCTACATTTTTGCATGAAGAGATTGAGGGACATAAAGAGAAACTCCATCACCTCTCAACAGACTACCATCCTGATCTTCTACACTAGTAACTTTCATATGTATAGAATTGTTCTGTTCTGTGTAATATTTATAAAAAATGAGTTTATCAAAAAGAAATACAAAAAGAAAAAAGTTACAAAATTGCTTAAAGAGTCAAAATTTCCTAGCTGTGATCCTACAATAAATGCAGCCACAAATTTCAGATGTTGATGACTTGCTTGTCAAGTTACCTTGCCAAGTAGTAGTAGTCAATTTCAGCTTCTGATACAATCTTGGAGGTATGGATGACTCTGGTTTGTGTACTTTTCCCATAAAGGCCTGTACCTGCCAATAGCCAACTTTAGCCATGGCTTCATGAACCCATTGTAGTGCACGACCGCTGCACTGTCGATAAGACGATCATCCAAATTCGGATCATATCCTAGCCCTAAGACATGCCATCTCCGATCCAGTGGCTCTGTGAGTCCGTAGAAAACAAGAAGACCAGGAGGAAGAGTTCCAAGTTTCCACAATGTACCAGCTGCATTTAGCTCTTGCCAGTGATGATACCTCGCTGTCACATTCGCTTTTCTCCAAGCGATGAGATCAAAAACATTCATGCCAAATGCCCAACCACACGCTTGTGGGTCGATCTTGGAGCTAATAACCTCGTTAGAGAAATTCAGATACTTGTAGAACCGATGAAATGCCTCCAGACAAGTTTCCACCGCTCCATTTACATTTCCATGCAGATCCAGGGAAAAAAGTGGAGTCAGATCTTTCTGGACAACAACATCGTCGTCAAGAAAAACGATCTTCTCGAGCTGTGGGTATATGTCTGGAATGTAAAACCGAAGGTAATTCAGCAATAACACATACTTCGGCTTTCTAAGTCTTGGATCAACTTTAAGATCTTGATTATCCCAGAAGTAAGATGTCTGTGAATCCGGATCAAGAAGCTGTTTTACAATTGGAGCATAAGAGGCATTCAACCATGAGAACTCCTCAATGTTCTGCACATCTACAGTGGCGCCCTTGAAGTCATTGCTCAAAAACCATGCCTGCATGGCTCCATAACTGACTGGATTTGTAACAATATGGAAGACGATTTGCTTGGGATGATCAGCACTAGAAACTGTAGAATTCAAAACCACTGAGGTAGCCAATATGTTGTCGGAAAATACACAGAAATGATATAGATTATTGTCCACAAGTCGAGGAGAGTTCCTCCTCTCCAGGGAAATTTCACGAAGGGGAGGCTTATTAAGCCAATCACCTGAAAGCTTGAGAACAAAGCAGTGGAGGTTCTTGGGTAGTGCTTCAGCAGCCAGTTGTCCAAACAATGAACTTTGAACAATGGCCGCATTTGCACGTCCTTCAAGTGCGTGAATATGGGATTTCATGGTCACGATCGTAGTTGCAATGTCGTAGTGTGCATCCTGTGCTTTGTAGATTAGAGATGATAAACTTGTAATGATTGGCTCTGCCTCATCTAAAGTAATTGGTTCCCCTCGCATTGCAGCTTTGGAGAGCAAAAGCTGGCAGCTTCTGATCCTTGAGCTGAGCTCCCAGGCAAGGTGAAGGTTGTTATGCTCTTTAGCAATTACAACATAAGCTTTGGCAAGTGTCATTTGCTCTGCCAATTGCCTAGAATATGAGGTTGCTTTCTGTAGTTCTTGTGTGAAGTTTAAACGCTCATGAGTTACCACTGTTCGTGAATCTCCCTTCTGAAACTAGAAGATGAAAGCAAATGAGTGGCTACCATAAAGATCAAGAAAAGGCTAAAGCCAGGAGCCTATTTATTGAATAACTGACAACCATGAACAGGTCCCAAGAGATTATTTCATAGATTAAAATGTAGTGGATATATGCACTGGCAGATCAAAGAACTTCGTTGAATACATATCATGTCGAAGTCTCAAAAACAGTGGAGTGGAGTAGTTTGTTTTCATCAGAATAATTCTGTCTTAAGCCACCACAACCAATGTAAATTACTTGATCTAAGACTTCCATAACTCAAGAGTCTACCAGGAAATAAGTGGGTTAACTAGCAAATGACATACGTATAAGAAGTTTTTTGGAGATTTCTCATGATAATTTAAGAAAAAGAGATAATTTTCCATTACCAGATGCAGGCACGCAAATATAAGAAATGATAACCTCTTTTTATCACACAGACAATCAATCAAAAGACTTAGTTCCAACTAGCTAGATGGATATATGAATTATTCAATCATGACCTGGCCCTAAAAGAGTTTCTAATGCAAAAAAGCTCAAGCAAACAATCTTCAACTCATTTAAAATTGCCAAAAGGGAACAATAAGTAATTATCAGGAAGAACAAGTCACTGAAAACAAAGTAAAAACAACCAACATTTATAACCAGGATACTTAATTATGCAATAATGGCAGCTCAATGATTTGGTTTCAGTACTTCTAACTTCCGAAGAATAGAGGCAGGGTGAAGTTGCTTCAGATTTGAAGGCTTCCCGTGAACTCAAGGAAAAACAGAAAATCCTTGTAAGGAACAGAAAATGTAAATGTTACAAAGAGTCCTGTCGCCTAGATTCATAAGCATTTTCCTAACTAAACAAAAAGTCTGTTTGACACTCAAACCTGTCTTACTTTTTCTCCAATGACTAACACCTAAAAAAGAGTGATGGAATCAACTTGGCCATAAATCAATGATCACTGCAGTCTCACCCAACACAACTAGTGGGCGGGATCAAAGAATCAAGGGTATATTGAGCTGAAAATCTTAAACCCTTATTAATCTATACTAGTATTATTCCAACTAATATAACTGGAAGGAGCACTACACAAAACAATATCCCAAATTTAAACAAACCAGCATGTAGCTCGAAATTGAATCAAGTAACAGTTTTCCAGACATAACTATCTGATTCGGGGGCTTACAGTTACAGGGTGGTGTACTCGATCTTCATGATGATTATGGTGCACCACGAATAAAACCAATCCAGCAATAGAGAAAAAGCCAAGAAGCACCCAGATCCAATGCGAGAATCTCCTCCGAACCGGGCGCCGATAGTCGGCGGCCCGCCGCGGCATCTTTCAACCGGTACCCTCCACAACTCACCAAGGAATCAGATTCCCAAGCGCATTCATTTCTCGAGTTTTGGATCAGAGATCCGAAGTAACACCGACAAACCAAAACAATACAACAGTATGAAACTCAATACTGTATGATTTACACACACACGGGACTGGCGGCAGCCCCGAATCAAGACGAGAATATCAAAAGGAAGCGCTTTTGAATCTGGGTGTTGATGGTTATGGTGGAAGAGTGAGAAAGAAGAAAACTTTTCGATGGGAAGAAGGTGTATTGGATGTTTTACTTGGATTTGGAAGATGAGTGGAGAGTGGGAACAAAGAAAGGGAAGGGAAGGGGCAGCACAGAACAGAAGAGCATGACCATGTGATGGCTGTCACTTACTGCTATAAACTCGTCTTTTAGTAGTTTACCTTGTGCATATATGGCATTGGGGTAAAGGGTAAACATACCATCCAAGTTTTAAAACTTTCTATTTTTACCACTCAACTTCATTTGCGAGCCAAAGTGACATCAACGTTTATTATGGTGGAGTCCGTCTGCCACTTCACGTTAAGCTCTCCTATGTGTCCGAAACGTGTAATTTTAAGTGGTGGCCTGGGCTTCAAATTAGACACATCTTTATAACTTGGAGGGGTATATGTTTTAAACCTGTGTGTTTCAAACTTAGACGAAACAAACAAACCAAAAGCATGAGACGGACATCAGTAGGGCTTTCAGTTGTTTGGTTCCAATCTGACTTCTTTGTTGTGAGATGCTTATCGATGGGATTGGAAGGGCTAGCAAGGGAATTTTTTTTTGCTCCAACCCGAGGTGGAGGAAACTCCTCTTTCCCGTATACGTGACAATTAATTATGGATTACCACACCCCATAATAAATAGTGGCAGTTCCGTAATTAATAGTGGTAGCACGAACCAATAATGACACGCCACGTATGCAAGAAGAAGGAGTTCCCTCCACCTTGGGTTAGAGCAAAATTTTGTTCGCTAGCAAGGAAACATTTGGTATGATCACATCTATGTCTGCATGCAATGTAAGAAGCAAGCAACGTGTACAAAAATTATGCAACTCGCATGCACCAAAATATATAATGGCCAACAACATCAATATTTAAGATTGTCATCAATCTGTTCTTGCATCAACCATATGCCTATATCTAATTTACACAACTAACATGAACCAACAACATACACCTCACTTGCATCAACACTAGTAGAAGCTATCTACCAACTTAGCCTAAATCATCAAGATTGCAGTCCAAGTGGCAAGAAGGACCACAACCAACGTAAAACATACAACCTTCAAGCACTCCCCTGATCATTTTTTGCTTGTCAAACCACCAATTCTCCTTCAAGCTACGCCGCCTTCTCCTCAAACTCACCTTTGAGCTTCTCCATTACAACCTTCAACTCTCACATCCATCCACGAACTTCCATGTTATAAGACTGCAATTCCACTCGGACTTATGGACTTTGATTCATCTTCACGGACGTTCATCCATCTAACCACCCACACAAACACTCCAATCACAACTGCAAGTTCTCCAATCGAAGAAATCAACGAATTACTTCTACGAAAACCAACAAAACCCTAAATTCCCAAACCACTAGACACGTAAATGACTTCAATACCCTCAATTTTTAGCACCAATTCCAAGTCACCAGAAACTCCATTCGCCATGCTTCAAGAAATAACCTTTACGTCGGACATCTAGCACCAAAACACCTGCGGTGGCATTTTTAAACCCGTTTTGGAACTTCAATGGCATTTTAGCTCCAAAACAAAGTTGAGTGGCAAAAATAAAAAATTTCAAAACTTGGGTGATATTTTTACCCTTAATCCCTATGGCATTCAATGTTTGGACCTTGGAACAAAAGCAGCTGCCTTTTATTTTTCATTTTTGAGGGAAGGAAGGAAATAGTAGTAAGAACCTTTTATTCTATTCCTGCAACTTGTAACCACTTTTGGTGTTTCAACTTTGTAACATTCTCTATTTTAAGGGTAGTGTGAAATCACATGATGAACCTACTCGCATCTTTATATGCTTCGTCTTATTTCCAAACCTTTGTGCATATGAAAGAATGTGTGTATGATAAAAATAAAACCTTTGTGCGTATGAAAGAATGTTGTTCATTTCCAAACAATTTTTTTGAAAAATTGTCCATTGATTCATATGAGATGAATATGTTCATGAAATTATACCAATAGCAAAAGTTAAGGGCAAAGTTCACATGGTCATTAGACCTCAAAAAACTTGCACATGGTCACAATTAATATGTCAAGAGATAACCAACATGACACGAAAGGTGACTTTAGATGGAGAAGGTGTCCTAACTTCATTATCAATCCCCTATCTTTATGTATATATTAAAAAAAAAAAAAAAAAAAAAAAAAATTGAGACGGATGTGAGGCAAGTGAAGTGACTGAAACCTGCTGATCTTCTAACTTCATTCATGCACACGACATGAGCAAGAAGATTGTTGATAAACATAAACCTGAGCGTCAATGTAAATCTTGTGACAAGACAACACTCCTAACGATCTCCTAATGCTTGCTTGTGTGCCTGCTCCGTTGTTTTCCTTTGAAAATTTTCAAATTTCCCAAGGATTGATGGATGATGTCCAGATTACTCAACTGTTGCAAGTTTTGCCATCTCACTTTAACCTTCCCAGGCTCATGATTGAATACCATTGAATATTGATGATCAAATGCATAGTGTTATTTTTCATGTACAATTTCTTTTTATAAATAAAGGGAATGCATAATCTGTACCAGAAATTTCAGATGTTCAATCTTAGGACACTATTCTATGAGTTCCTCACTTGAAGATACCTTGGTGAGACTCCACAAGATGACCATGTCTAGCTGCAAGGCGGTGCAACTGATCATAACCAGCAAGCACACCAGCTCCTGCCATACCGAGAAGCATGTTTGCGGTGACTCCTCGGAACAGTGCAAAGAAACCCTCGTTATGAATGATCTGACGGAAAGCATGAACGCCATTCTGATACTTCAACTGCTGTCCAGATGTCAGCATCATTCGCCTGCGGATAGTGTCAAAAGGATATGCACAAACTCCTGAGACGGAGGTGATACTCCACCCAAGTAAGAAGCTAGCGAAAAAATTACCCTGCAACACAAAAATGGATGTCTAAATCTCTGAAATGGTACCTGCAGTCTAAAGTATGTTCAAATAAGTAAACTTGATCTTAGCTCACAGCCAAACTTGACTGCCTAGGAAGCACAGTATGTGACAACATTAATGTGCTAATGACTTGATATCAATGCATCAAGAAACTCAGTACATGCTTCTTCACATAAACGGGCTTAGTAAGATCATTTTCGGAAACAAGAGAATAGAAAGCTCACCTCAAGAGGCCCAACAATAATGACAGGCTTCAGAGTATCATAAATGCCAAAGTACATGCCACGGTACAGGGTAATCCCAACGATTGAAACTCCAAATCCCCTATAAAGGCCTGTGACGCCATCAGTGCGTACAGTCTTTTGATACACATCTAAAAGCCCTTTAAATTGGCACTCTCCATTTATTGCTTTGGAATCAGTTCCAAGTCGTGTACGTGCATAGTCTAAATGATATAGAAGTAACGACGTAGTTGCTCCAGCAGCACTGCCTGAAGCAACATTTCCAGCAAACCATTTCATATAACCATCTCTCTCTTTCGAGCAGCCAAAGATGCTTTTAAAGTAACCTTTGAATGCGAAGTTGAAAGCCTATTGAGAATCGAACATCTGTTCAGCGACAAAATTAGGTAGGAGCATGTGACCAGGGTGGCAAATATAGGATATGATAACAAGTAGCAAAGAGTTGCGAAGAAAGCACAACGGGACAATCATATTGCTCATAAATATACAAGGATTAACAAAAAGATTCCTTTAAAATGTGCAACTATTGCTTCGCTAATTGATGTCAAACAAATCGATTTACTCTCACGCACCATTTATAAAATAAATAAATATATTTCTTAGTTTCCTTTCTAGAAAAGGCAAGATGGCAACTGGAAAGTTAGAAGAAGTTAGCAAATTTATCTAAAATCCCTTTGAAGTTCCAAACTGAATAGAAAATGGACCGTTTTGCTACTTGGATCTATTGCCTTCTACAGAGTAGAAGATGAGCAAGAAAGGCAGGATCTGGGAGTAATATAAGCATCCACCATCACACGAATATGCTTAAATAGATGCTGTTGATTGCATCAATGGTTGCCAAATAAGATGCGAAAACAGAACTAACAACATCAAAAGAATAGTCACTAAGGCATAAGCTGCTGACAGTGTCAGGCTTGAAATGCCCAACTGTATAAGGTTTTGTGCTCTTGGGAAACCGAAAATTAAAAAGTTGGGACTACAATGCAATGTGGTGGTGGTGGTGGTGGTGTTGGTCTGGATACATTAATTAGATTATATCAGAAATATCTCAAAATTGTTTAATACTGATTACTCTAATGTTTACTTATCTTTAATATACCTACCTATTAAAACTTGCGGACTCTTAATTCCTTGCAACTTCGTATTCCCAGCCAACAAAGTAACATAGATTCAAATAAGAAGGAAAAAATCACCAATTCCATATAATTCTGAAAAAATTGCTGAAAGTCACACTGACAAACAAATTCATGCAAGAAATACACTTTGTTTTATCATTGATCGCATTATCTATAAACTTGGATGATTGACAGATCATAAACCAGAAAAGATAACCTTCTCTGAACTACATGCAATAGTTCTATGACTTGTTTACTAATTCAATATGGAAGCAGCAACTTGTTTGACACATACCTAGCATCTGCATCAGCAAAGAAACAGCTACTACATGCATAAACCCAACATCATTGAATTCTCCTAATGCACAGTACAGACTCATTTTTTAACACATACCAAAAAACCCAATAATTCAGGATGATGAAATGTCAGTTAAGGGATGGAGTGATACCATACCTGAGTTGGAAAATAGCGTATTGCGTTGGCTTGGTTACCTCTCCAGAAAGAGAAGAAACCTTCCTCTCTAAGAACCCTTGTGAAGCAATCACCAACACCCAGATAAGGCTTCTTCAGCTGACCCCTCTTCAACATCTCTCCTTGGTTCTGCAGCAGCAGCTTCACTCTCTCTATTGGCGCCGCCGCGCTCTTTGATATCACCGCAGCCACTCCTCCCATCACGAAATTCATAGAGAACTTCTCCGGCCGCCGACTCTTCTCCATGTATTCTCTCAATCTCTACAAAATACGATATTCTTCAAATTTACTCATGAAAACAGAAGCAGGCGATATATATAGTAGAGATTTGAGAGAAAGAAATAACCTGAAGCTGCCCATGGAGGTTTCGGCGCTGATTACTGAAAACTTGGGAGTGTGAGAGGAAAAAACATTTCTTTCCGATTCATCTGATCTGGTTGATGTGGCGGAGGGAAGCTACCCTCTCCAAGATCATGAGCCGATGGTGTTGGGTAATATCCCAAGATGGTCCGTTAAATCATAAAAGTTTGTTAATACACCCATACGCTTAGTAATCTTACATTTGCGTCATCGAAGTAATGTGCTTTGCAATTGCACAGGACAGGATTAACGGATCTTGCTAGGTTGCCACATAGACCCATCGTACCTCATTCTGTTCATTTTTGGGCCATTAAACGAACAACACGAATTGGGCCTGTGGGGCCAGCATTCAAATGTTACAGGTTTGGGGAAACTTTGCTCAATCAGAAAAGTGGAGGGAAAAAAAGAGAAAATAACACTGAATTGTAGTAATATATAAATAACACTAAGTTTAAGTAGAAATATCCGGCTTCTCATGAAAAAATTACAGCTTAATAATTCAGATGGTGCATTGAAAAAAACAAACATAATATATAAGAGTATATACAATTCAACAGCAATATAATATTTTGGGCAATTTATACAAGTACTTGACTTATCGATGCGTTGGCAGCCATAGTTTTATCCCAAAAGCTTAGTCCAGTACTCATTACGCACTTATTGCCTTGCCTCAGAAGTAACAAAAGTATTGAAAAGAAGTAGATGGATTCACCAGTAAAACCTTCTGCATATTTTTATACCTATATATAATATAGTATATTATCACTGCATGTCTGGAAT
>JBBYHH010128253.1:0-23484 GCA_038382905.1 Daphne laureola
AGGGTCAGCAGTTATGTTGTCCATGTCCATCCCACGAATGTTCAAATCATCTCTCTCAATGTCAATTGAGGATTTAACGAATGATTGGTGAGATTGAAATCCCTTAACTTGAGCGATTACTCTATTGTTCTCACAATGGAGTTCTATCGGGTCAGACCACCCTTGGTACCAAGCCAAGCTGTATAAGAAACTTCTTTTGTCAAACGACCTCAACCCAAACATTAGAGACGTTAATGAACTTATACTAATGTTGTAGATATGACCACTGCCACTAGTTTGGAATCCTTCCAAACTTGCAGTGTCATTGTAATTTATATCACAATTGAGATTATTATCCAGATTATAAGCTTAGCTTCAATGTAACTCATTTTACATTAGCTAATATCTGCTTCTATAGACCAAAGACGCACCATAAGTCTTTCATAAGAATCTTAGGATGCTCTTCAGCTCTATTTGGTATTCTTACAAAAAATCTGAATATTGGTTTGTCATGTTTAAAACATACAAGACTCTACAGGGAATACACAACATGACATACATTATAGACCCAAATGCTCAGCACATGACATTCTATACATGTATTATTATGTGTACTCTCATTTAGGTCAAACCATCACCTCTGATCTAATATTATAGATCGTGATTCCTAATCTCATAGGAGGTCTCTGCCTAAATATTGATCTAGAAAATTCTCTTCACTACAAACAAAATGATATTTGATGACACATAATTTTCTTGACAAACAATAAAGTGTCAACGTAATAGGGTATATTTTAACACAATTGTGTGTCAAGAGAAGATTTGCACTTTTTCTCGACTCTTTTGATTGTTTGTCGGCCTTTACCTACTCTTTCTTCACATTAAATAAAATTTTGTGGGTTAGGAATACAATTGTTTCACATTTCTTCAACACATTTTTTAATTCTCTGAACCTATCGAAGACAAAAAAAAAAAGAAAAAAAAAAGTGCCAGGTAAGTCTCGCATTTTTTTTCTGGCACTGGCCTCTCCACTGTCGGTCGTCCCTCTCGCCAACCGCTCGCTGCCACGCCATCCGCATCGCGCCGGCGACCTCGCTTTCTTCTTCTCCTCTCTCCGTCACGCACTAGATATGTGTTTCCCCTTCCTTCTTCGTTTGTTTTGCCCGACTCGAACCAGATGGGTACTCTAGGGTTCGTCGCTATTCGTGCCCAAATCTGAGTTCCTGACTTGATTTCATGCTAAATGGATGTTAGACAACTAATTATCAACTCGACTTTACCATGATTTTCCCTGGTTATGAAGATTTGAGTGATCTCCAAAATTTCTCCATTGTTTTGTCGAATCTGCTGTTGAATTCGTACAATGGTTGTTGTTTTTTCCCATTTAACTTAAAGAAATGCTGCTCCTATACTTCTGACTAGGAGGTTCCAATCTTACAACATCTGGTTAAGTGATGGGTTCAATAAGGAGCATCAATCAATTCTGAAATTTCAAGTTTGTGTAGGACTTTTAATTGTTTTGAACTTGTGAGTTGATGCTTGGTTGCAGCTATTACGTGGTTCATGCCCGCTTTGCATCAAACAGGTTCTTTCCACTCAATTTCAATGAGTTCTTGAAGTCAATATGTTGAAACCACTGCATTTTGCTTAGCTAACTGCAAGTTTACAGTTGAGTAAAACAGTAGAAGTCATGGCAGTCATGTAGTAAAATAAAGACTGCCTAAAGATCTTCATCTAATCCTTGGGAATGTCGCAGTGTTAAATTATTTTCTCTTCTTTATTGAGTTTTTCTTTACCTTCCCTAATTTTGTTGAGCTCTTTGGAAGTGTCAAGATACAGATATCAAATAAAGTGCAATCCTCGAAGGTTACAAGTGCAAGGATGAGGAATGCAATGGCTTTTTGCTTCGTGATTCAGGTAATGAAGTATAAGTTGCTAATTTTTTCCCCTGATGCTTCCAAATGATACTGCAAGTGGATTTATATTGCCAATAATATAGCCTCTTTTGATCTAGAAAGAACAAAACAAAATACATTTTAACGCAAGTGATGTAAAAGACATTGCCACACTTGCTATTAAGTTAATTTTATCCAGAAGTGTCATTTACTAATTCTCTGTACACCGAATTTTAGATTTTTAACTGGTATCATAGATGTGATTTGTGATATATTTTATATGAGATTGCTTTACTCTATTAGGAGTTTCAACTTGTGCTGCTATCTTTGAAAATTGACTTGTTTCTTAATTACCTAGATTCTCTCGGATTTGTATGCCAAAGTTGTGGCATGCTTAGATCCAAACATGAGATAGCAATGATGGAAAGTGATATAAAGATATTATCAGATAAGGCCTCTACATTAGCTTCATCTGGCAGTATCCTTTTCTACTTTATTTGTGCCTACAATTTCACTTTTAAGTGGGATCTCAGAAATGTGATGGAACAAATAAGATAAGTTTCTGCTTCTTCAATCAGATAAGGCCACTACATTAGTTTTATGTTTTTTTTCTCCTTCAAGTCTTATCGAACAAAGCTAATTTATTATCCAGAAATAGGACTCGGTTATCCTTAACCTGATCTGAGATCCTCAAGAAGTCCTCCATGTCTATAAGGAGATTGAGAAGCTGCAGACAAAATTATGCCATCCATTCTCAATCAGTTTGCTGCGAACTCGGGAGAAAATCTTAGAGGTGTTCCTGAAACCCCTAATTTCAAACTATGTTTGAGCAGTGAGCTTACTTTTAGGTGTTTTCCTTCTTATTGCTGTATTCAAGAGTATGTTATCCTGCTATCTGTAAAAATGTTTGATATTGCAGAGACTTGTGCAACTGGGACACTGCGGAGAAGCTTTGGAGTACTGCAGATCCACTATCCGTGTATACCAAAGTATGTATCAGTTCTCCAGTTTACTGAAATGTTGACAAGTGGTATAGTAATTTATTTTGTTTGGAGGAAACAAACTGTTTGACTTTTAAATCAATTTGTCAGCATGAGCAGAGGAAGAAAGACTGCATTAAGACTTAACAATTCTCACACTTTTGAAATTGATCATGATCCCCTGCCCGAAAATGTTTGACAGTTTTTACTTTTTTGAAATATTATTGATGTTGTTCAACCTAAGGATATTAGACATGCTCAATCTTTCCGTTACCAACTAGTATAATTACATGAACGAGTATTCATAAGCTTTACATGATGGAAAGGGTGTATCATGAGAATATGCATAAATTAGAGAAAAGTGATTAGCATTTTAGGACTTAGCGATTATGAAAATGGATGTCTATAAATCATGCTTTCAGATAGCACTAAGGGAAGCAATTGTTGGTGTTTTTGTGAAGGCATAAAAGGACATGAGAAAGAGCATTGACATGAGAAAGAGCATTGTGTTAACTTGTTATGGAGCTTGTTCATCTTATTCATCAACTTTCACTCATATTTATACATGAAAACAACTTTTAAAATCCACTAACATAAACAACCTATTAATTTAGTACTCCATCCGTCCCACAATGATTGTTGTGTTTGATTTTGATGTTTCAAGTTGCAATGTTTGACTCAAAATTTTACTAAGATAAATAGTGGAAAAAAAAATCAGAAAAAAAATATCTAGAAAGTTTAGATTGCAAGTTATGAGAAACATAAAGATCATTGAACTTTACATGTCTACGAATTCATAAAAATAAATCGTAGATTAAATGCTGTGAAAACGGCAAAAAAAAAGCTGTAATCTTTGTGGGACAAGGGAGTAATAAACTCACTCATTAACGTAGCCATTAACCTTCTAACTCCATAGGAAATGTACAGTTTATCTTATTTACTTATTTATTTTTTAGTATTTTTTTTGCTACTCAACTTCTTCAAGAACATTTCCCAACAGTAATGCCAAATAGGTGGTAACTGAAATTAGTTATACATCAGAAGCATGTGGTGTAACTTTTAGATGACTGAAATAAAATTATGTAGTGCCAAACTCAGGTGATATTTATTTCATGTTTACCGGAAACAGAATGGCCAGCGGCCATAGTAGAGCAGTTATCTGTTATCCTGAAAGACAGATAAACAAGTGGTTTTAAATTCAGAGCCTGATCATGTTATTGGCTTTAGATGAAACACAGCAGTTCCCTTGTTGTGTTTTCTGACATGATCATTATCATTTCCCCTTTCAGGACTATATCGGGGGGTTCAAGATGTACATCCGTTGCTTGGAATCCGATACTATGTCTGTGGGAACCTTGAGTGGTAAGAAACTACTTTAGCTTCATTTTTCTGTACCTAATGTGTTTTTTTTTTCCTTCTTGTTTCTAATATTTGTTCACAATGTGTAAGCAAGTTCAGTTTTGGACCATCCGGTACCATGAAATTTTAAGTACTTCCCTCTTTTTTCATCTGTTCAAGGAGCAATCTCTACATATACATAGTACATGATATCTGATTTTGGACAATAATACAGGTTTGTTGGAGACAGAAAGAGTGCCCTCAAATCATTTACTAGGGCAGTAGAGATACTGCGAATCACCCATGGAACTGAAACACCATTCATGAAGGATATTTTGATGAAGGTGGAGGAAGCTCGGGCCTCTTACAGGTGATTCTAATCTACAAGATCCGTTCCATATGACACTCTTACGAAACTTTTTGTTGGATCTAGAATGTGCTAATGACACATTGAAATCCTAAAATGTGTCATTCAGAAAACATATGGGATCCTAAATTGTATTATTGTCACACTTTGAGTCTTTACTGTGAATCTTGCATGAGGTTTCACACAAAACAGATCTTGTAGATTAGAATTATCTGCATGTTACAGGGCTATCTAGAGAGGAGTAGCAAATTGTGTGCAAATTGTTGTAAAGAAAATTTGAAAGTAGCATTATGAACTCTCTCTCTCTCACGGGTAAAGGAACCTTAATTACAAAAACAATAGAATCCGGAAGACAAAGCATATAAACGCAAGAAATGCCTAAGCAAGAATGAAAATAGACAAGAAAATAGAAAAGCCACGAAATGGCTAACATAGAACCAGGGTAACACAATCTATAACGATAGGGAGGGAGTAGCACTCCAGAAGTCTATAGGAGACATGTAAAACAATTAGGGAAAACAAGCATCTCATTGCTGCGGGTAGGGCGCGGCCTTAGTTAACCTTGCTAATAAAGTACTCAACCACAACGCACCACAATACACCATTTCTACCAAGACACCAACCCACTAGGGCCGATGCCAAAAACGCTTGTGCAACCCAGAGTCGCAAAGAGTGAACGCTCAATCAACCGTACACGGAGCCCGAAACGATCCCGCTAGGTTGATCTCATTGTTGAGGCTAAGAAGAACGATCTTGCTAGGCAGAAAACGATGCTAAATACGAGATGCTAACTTTCATTACGCTATCTTGAGACGGTAGTCTACTGGTTAAGCTCCAAAAGATATGAGGTGGAGAAGATCATATGTCCCATATTTAGTGTCCCCTCCAAGACCCTCCCATCATAAATGACCAACGATGTTAATGAATTTGTTAAATTTTTAACAAAAAATATAGCACCATTAGTTATTTATAGTGAGATACATGAAAGGGGATACAAAAAAAAAGAGACATATGATCCTCTCTCATAAGGTGAAAGTTTTGAATTAAAGTCTCAATCATACCCTAATACCCTACCCCTATCATCAATGTTTGGTTTTTAGACCAAAATTGTCACTATTTTGAAAAAAAAAACCATATTTGATCACCCTCTTTAGTTTAATGGTCCAAGTTTGCCACTTAAATGGTTTGTTGATCCCATTTTATCATCACGTTAGCAAACGGCTATTGTTCACTGTTAAAATTTTTTCACGTCATTGTCGTTGCCGCTTGACCACCCCACCAATACACCATAACTCACCATTCATGGTCTAGAGCCATAGATCAAGGCCTAGAGCCGTCGATCCCGGCCTAGGGCCGCCAATTCGCGGCCTGAGCTTGCGATTTGTCGGCCTTGGGCCGGAATTCGACCGCCCTAGGTCTGAATCTTGCGACCCTAAATCTCAATCTATAATTCGGTGTATTTCTTTCTCCATTCCAGATTTTTTGTCGGTGGTCGGCGGTGTTTTGACGTTGGCAAATTCGGCAAGCTGGAAAAAATTAACGACGATGGCGAATTGGGACCAGAAACTATAACGGCGGTGGTAATATAGGATATTTTTTCAAAGTAGTGATAGTTTGGGTCCAACAGCCAAACGTTGATGACAATTTGAGACTTTTTCCCAAAAAAAAAAAAAAAACAAGGAAAATTCCATTTTACACTTTACAAAGTTGAAGGGGTGGGTGATGTCTAATGAAAGTTTAGAGGGGGTAAATTGTTCCAATTGATAAAGTTGTTGGGGCTAAAATGCATTTTCGTTATTTATTTTCTTCCCATTCTCGTCTCGCCTGATTCTAGAGAAATACGGAGTAACTAGGTAGAGGAAGTTCAGAAGCTGTTCATGGAGGAATTGCAGAGCGTTCTACAAGCTTGGGGTTTGACGGCGTCTAATCTTCCTGGAAAAGGTCGTTCTCTTATCACTACAAGAGACTTCTATCCAGGTTACTTTCTCCTCCTCTTTCTCTCTTCATAGTTATGGTGTTTCTTTTTGCCAAGACTTTCGAGCTTCAAGCCTCAAACTAAAGAGGCGTTAGTTTCCTCTCCTGTATATTTGGCTTGGTAGTGATTTTAGAGGATTTTTAGTAGAAGCTGCATTTTGACAGCGTTAGTTTATGAAACTTAATAAGAATATGAATGTGTGTTTGGGTTTCAGGAGAAGTGATAGTGAACGAGGAGCCTTATGTGTGTGTACCTAGCAGCTCATCAGCTGAGTATAGATGTGATGGATGCTTCAGGACGAGTAATCTCAAGAAGTGCTCTGCTTGTCAGGTTGTTTGGTACTGCGGGAGCACTTGTCAGGTGTTGCTTCTTTCTGTTTTGTACTTTTGATTTTTAAGTGTTTAATTTCATGTTTGGGTTTTGGGCCCTCACAGTTTGATTGGTCTTTCCCTCGCTCTTGTAATCATGTTTTGTGTTTAATCTGGACAATGGTCATACTTGAGAAGAGCAAGAATAGATAGCTGGCTCTTGAATGAAGCTAGTAGAAGTCCATGAGCGCGCCCCACACACACACACACACACACATCTGAAGCTACTGTATTATGATTTGGTTACAAGTACATGCTCACAGAGATGGGCATAGTAATTACCATTGCAGGAATAGCATTGGTACCTGCAACATTTTCTTACTGCTTCTGTCTATAAATTCAGAAACTCGAGTGGAAATTGCATCGTCAGGAATGCCAAGCTCTATGTAAGCTTGACAGTGGCAGGAGGAAGTCTGTAACATCTACTATTCGCTTGATGGTGAAACTCTATATTAGAAGGAAATTGCAAAGTGAGAAGGTAAAGCTTGCTTTTATTGTTTCTCACTTCAAATTATGCGCTTATTTTGCCAACTTCCGGTTTTCATGGAACTTTGCATTCCAAAGTGTGACTAGGCCCTAGGGGCAGTAGTCCATTGAAGCTAAATTATCATGGATGATATGCAAATATTTTTAAAATGTCAATCTGAGTTTACATCTGTTTCCTGTAGTGAAAATCAGGTATCTGGTAAGCAGGTACAAGTTTCTCGATTACTAGAACAGGATGAACTTTGTTTTTCTTCTTATTTTTTCCAATAGTGCGAACAAAGAACTTTTGCTAAGTGCCAGTCTGCTGCAACTTTAGTGCATTACCTTTTCGTTTGTTAGAATGCAAGTTTCTTTGTTTTTTTTCCTTCCCCCCCCTTTTCAATGCTAAACAGATTTGGACATGATAGTATTCTCATGCATGTCGGAAGATAAATATAGAAAACATCTTTTCGCTATTGACATAACAATCCATCGCTCTAGCACAAGAGAGCCTACTTCGTTTCATGTAACTTTATTTCCATTTTCTGGCCTCCAGGAAATCCTTTCCACTGCCGCAGACAATTATAAATTGGTGGAAGCATTGGTTTCCCGTATCCTATGGTGTTTGATCTCTTGGTTGACTTCATCTGCGCAGTTCCTAATCTTAACTGTTTTCCTGCTTGAGCATTTTGTTCAACCTAAAATATATTGAAGATATGTCAGAGTTGGATGAGAAGCAGCTGGTCCTTTATGCACAGATGGCCAACCTTGTTCACTTGATTCTTCAGTGGCCAGAGATACAAATAAAAGAGATTGCAGAAAACTTTTCTAAGGTCCTGCCAGTGCTTTTGGTTTCAAATCTTTCTTCAATTGTTTCAGTTGAATTACATCTTTATTTAAATCATGTTTTTTAGAAAAGTAGTTCAACCTTGCACCAGAAATCTGCTGTAACCCCCAGCCTAATTGAGAGAGGGAAAGAAACCCCTTATCTGCTTGATTTTAATACCCCCTCTGATCTTAAATGACTGTACTGTAGAATTTAACTTTCAAATTGGTCTTTGACTCAAGTTTTAATAATTTTTTTAAAAAAATCTAAAAACAATCTATACTTGGAAACTACAAAGATGAAACTATTGTTCGAATATAACCTACTTAACTTCATTTGTTCTGAAAACTAAATTGGACAATTTTTAAAGGACGGAGGGAGTTTTTGTTAAGTAGTCTGGTTTAAGATTGTCCAATTAAGCAGTCTCACATAGCTTCACACAGTGGCAAGGTCCCGAGAGTCACTGCTAATATTTTTTAGATTTATGTTCCATAATTGAATCGTCATTAGGTTTTTTCTTTCTTTTCCTGGTCTCTCTTGTGTGTGTGTTTCTGGTGCCATTTCTTTGTTACGGTTGATGAGCCCTTTCCAGTTCTTGTTGCATTAACAGTATCCTAAGCTTTATCACAATAAATAGGACTTGACAGCTATTCATTCTAAGGTGTTAGAATCAGTGTTAGCAGTCATGTCAGGACACTGAAACCACATCTTGGAAGCCTGAAAGGTACTTGAGAAAATCATTCAGGCTTGCCAAAGTAGTAACTATGATGGATATGAAACCAGAATGATAACCAATTGTGATTTTCAAGTAAATGGATACCTAGTAGCTAGTTTTCTTAAATTGTGTTACTATTCTTGTTTTCTGAAATAATGTACATCAAGGTGAAGATGTCTGTTTTCTGATCATTTTACACCTGTGAAGATTCTGGGTTCTGACAAAAAATTTCTAATTTGGTCCTGAAAAAAATGATGCAGTTTGCATGCAATGCACATACCATTTGCGACAGTGAACTGAATCCTTTGGGAACAGGGTTATATCCTATCATTTCCATTATCAACCACAGGTGATGTATCATTGCAGCTTTATGTTCTATGCTTTTCGCACTCTTATATGGTCACTATACAGTTAGTTCTGATGCTACAGCTGCTTTCCAAATGCCATTCTATTATTTGAGGGAAGACAGGCTGTAGTGCGTGCTCTGCAACATATTCCAAAAAAATCTGAGGTAAGAGTTTTCTAATCAATTAAGAGTTAGTGACAGACCAGGGGTCCATACATATTTGTCCTTTATTTGCTAGAGAAGTAGGATTATTATGATCAAGGTTTCCCTATCCCAGCTCCCCAAAAAATCCCTCCTTTGCTGGTCTATACTATCCTTTAAAAAATTTTATATTTTTCTAACTGTCTCGTTGTTTAGTGAATATGCATTTGATGGAATTACTGCATGTTCTTTTCATCAGCATGTAAGAGAAACTGCATTCGAGTATGATGCTTTAGAATTCTCATTACGAGCTATAATTAGTGAAACAGTTTACAACCATGTCTAAAAACTCCAAGTAAATGACAGCATTCGCCAGAAAAGCATGAGTACGAAGCTTATTTGAGCAACCTTTTTGCTCATAAACTAGCTGCTGGAACTAAGCAATTTAGCTGAAAATTTCTTAGAATGTCTCCCCAGTTTTGTCAGCGTAGCTTTTCTTTGTATATCTAAAATATTTTTCTCATGTCCAGATTATCCAATATCTACTCTGCACAGTTATAGTATAATGATGACGTTAAGGCTTGTATTTGTGTGCACCTAATGCCAGACTGTATCAGATCGAACTTATTCATATGGTTTCCCGTCTCAGTAGGTATCAATAAGCTATGTTGAGACTGCTGCAAGCACTGCAACCCGGCAAAAAGTTCTAAAAGAACAATATTTTTTCACCTGTTCATGTCCGCGTTGCATCAAACTGGTACTTTCCACTCAAAGTTTGTTACAAAAAGTTAAATGAAATTCTTTGAAAGAGTTCTTGAAGTCAGTATGTTAAAACCAGTGCATTTTGCATGGCCAAGTACAAGTTTACAATCGAGTAGAACAGTAGAAGCAATGAAACTTATGCGGTAAAATATAGACTGCCGAAAGAGCTTCATCTGAGCCTTGGGAATGTTGCAGGGTGTTAAATTCTTTTCTTTTCTTTATTGAATTTGCCTTCACCTTACTTCCCTAATTCTGTTGAGCTCTGTGGAAGGGTCAAGATACAGATATCCAAGAAAGTGCAATCCTTGAAGGTTACAAGTGCAAGTATAATGAATGCAGTGGTTTTTTGCTTCGTGATTCAGGTAATGAAGTATAAGTTGTTAATTTCTTCCTTGCTGCTTCCAAATGATACTGAAAGAGGGTTTAAATGAAAGTAATCTGGCCTGGTTAGATCCAGAAAGATAGAACAACTGACGCAAGGGATGTAAAGTCATTGCCACTCTAGGCCATTGCCACACTAGGATTTTAAGTTAACATTATCCAGCAGTATCCTTTTCTACTTTGTACACCGAATTTCAGATTTTTAACTGGCATCATTAAATGTAAATTGTGAGAGTATTTTATATGAGATTGGTTTACTCTATTAGGAGTTTCAACTTGTGCTGCTGCCTTTGAAAATTGACTTGTTTTTTAATTATGTAGATTCTCTTGGATTTGTATGCCAAAGTTGTGGCATGCTTAGATCCAAACATGAGATAGCAAAGATGGCAAGTGATATAAAGATATTATCGGATAAGGCCACTACATTAACTTCAACCGGCAGTATCCTTTTCTACTTTGCTTGTGCCATGTATTTCATTAACTCATCATCATCAGCACCTTAATCCCAACTACGTTGGGGTCGGTGGCATGAAGTTTAAAGTGGAAATTTATTTTCAAAAATTAGTTGACACTATAAATTCACGTAAAAGCATAATGGTAAAGTTTTATGCCGGATGCCTAACGCCTTTCCTGTCGCAACCTTCTTCCGAAGGAATAATGAGATGAAATTTCAAACCGTATCATCATAGGTTTTTCCACCTTCATGGAAAATATCATGAGACGGTGATGAGTTGAGATAATGCATAGTCAAAGGTTTTTCCCTACTATCAAAGGTTTCCTATGTTTTCATGAAATGGAACTACACACAACCAGCATGAATAATACAGTCACTGTTTGAAAAGTTTCAGAACCAAATATTTGAACATGACCAACATCACCTCTTTGAAAGTGTAAGTCATAAAGTAATAGACTAATAGTATTAGGTTCAATACTTACACAAACCTTCATTTCTCCATGCATGTGGAAAAAAAACTATGATAATGAAGCTTTCGAAAATTCAGCTCATATTTCCCTCCTAAGCGAGTTAGGCAATAAGCGGAACCAACCTTAAACGGAGTAATATTGATTAATGCTGTTCTCTTTTACACTTAGAATCATCAACTTTTTATGACAAGTTTTCAAAATCGTAGCTTTCCTCCAACCTTTTCTCTCGCGAACATCTCATCCATTTTCTGAAAACACCAACTTTTATCACAATAAAAAGTTGGTAAACATAGCCTAAATTGAAATAGTGAATTGATATCTTAAACATCATTCCATGATGACCACGAAGATGGTATAAAACCTGTAATGCCTGAATTGTTGAATCTCGCTGTTGGACTTGCATTTTCCGCTCTTGTTCCAACTGTAATAATTGAGCAACTTGGTTCTTAAGCTGAGCATTTTGTTCCTTCTCTGCCTTCTGCTTGTCAGCTAGAATAATATTTTCGGACTACAATTGAACAAAAAAAAAAAGACAACTGAAAAAATGACGCATCACAGCATACTAATAGGATAAAATCAAAAACCAAACCAACCAGAAAATAGACCAGGGTCAAATAGTTGTCAACATGTGTTTTGTACTAAAGCTACCATAAATACTGGAAAAATCACTAGCTACGTGTTGAACCTTTAAATCTGATTGCAACTTAGAAGACTCTTTCCAAGCCTTTTGAACCTCATTGAAGAGTAGGACACACTGATCATTAGCATCTTTAAGCGCTTGTTTTAACTCCAAAACTTCTTGCTTCATATCCTGGATTTCCTTCTCTTTCTCATATAATTCTTTGCGTGCATCATTTGCCTACAACCCCATGAAGACTATCAGAATGTACTGACTAAATGTGACAGTATTAATTTAAATACATATTTAAATTAAGTGATGCAGACACAAAACTTATAGCACAACCTTGGAATCAGAAAACAAAACATAGAAGAGAACCTCCTTTTATTAAGAAAACTTGAGAACCTTTTTCCATCAAAATACACTTGAGATTCTTACCATGAGCAAAACAATCTCTTCATCTCATATTAATTGATACATTTGACTTGACGTTGAGATTAAAATGTGTAGAAGACTTACGGGTAATAAGGTAAAATGGATAGGTAAACGTTGGAGGAAACTATTAAAGTGGGAAATCTCACATGGTCCATCAAAGGGGTTAACCAATGCTTTATAATATGATGAGGCCTCCCCACTTATTGCCAATTGATTTTGAGTTGGATTCTTTAACATGGTATTAGAGCCGGTTTATCAAGACCCTGACCATAGCCCAAAAGGCCCACCGGCATAGAGTTAAAAAAACTAGCCTACACGTGAGGGAGCGTGTTAAAGTGGAAAAACTCAAATGTTCCATAAAAGGGGTTAACTAATGCCTTACAATATGATAAGGCTTGTCCACTCATTACCAATTGCTTTTGCGTTGGATGCTTTAACTGAAACGTTTCAATCTTTACGGAACATCCCAAAAAGGAATACGGATCAATTTTTGTGCGATGGAGTATAACTTTTTTGCCTATGCAACAGAGATTTCACAAAAGAAACAATAAGAAAATGTAATCTAGAAAGTTTGGCTTGTCTATCACAAGCAAATTTCTATGGCAAAGTTCACCAGTTGAACACTAGAAAATGTCTAAGTGGTAACCTATGAGTCTAAGAGTTGAGGCTTGATTCAATTACATTATCACACATGTTTTTATAAAATGAGCTAGAAATACTCGACTCATATTCCTTCCAAACAGATTATAGTTCTATGCAGATCCTAGAATAGGATAATTGCACAAAACCAGATATCAAAACAATAAGCAACATGTAAAAACTATTTTTAAAATATAGTAAGTGACTTACAATATCTCTCCATTTCTTTATAGTGTCACGATTTCCCAGGCTTGGAACAACATTTCGAGCTCTTGAAGAGAAATTTAGAGATGATAATGTCTCAACCAAATTGGCAGCATTTGGACAGACATTAACTATCATCAAGGTTTTGGAGTTACCTCCTTCAAAATGAAGAAAAATTACAGAATAAAGAAGGCTGTCAACGAATAATTGTTTAGAATCAAATAAAAATCCGCAGATCCTACATTAACAATCTCTTCGGCGCCGGTGCCCATTTGTAGGAATTGTATAAACTAAAATATTATAAGGCCAACAACTTTTCTCTTTTTCATAGTATGCTGGCATTACAGCTCAACAGACTTTCACTTCTAACACGAATGAATTTCTCTTTGCTATACCAGACAGGCCAAACTTCATGGCAAGAGAAGGAACCAGGATTGGTAACTAGCACAGCACTTGTAATTCCTATGTGCACACACACAGATCAGTTTAATAAGGGAGTGAGAGATAACCTCCAAATAAGTGAAATGGAGACACAAAATTCAATAGCACGAGGACAAAGACACAATCAATTTATTGGCAACACTGTTCTTCCATCAGTAATGAATAGGTCGGTAAAAACATTTGGATGTTGAATCATTTCATTGCTAAGAAATGAATGACGCTCAACTTTACAGACGTCTAACATCATCTGCAGGAAAACCATTCTGAGATGAAAAACATCAAAATTGTGTAGACATGGCTTACCTAAAGAATCTGCAAGTAAATGTGTAAGCTTTGAATTTTCATAGGGAACAGTAGTCTTCTTTGAGGTTAAAGAAGATAAAACATCTCCCAACCTGCACATGCAAACCACAAATTAGACTCTTCTGCAGCTTCTTAGCTAGAAAACCCATAATCTTCTATGTACTACAGTATAATCTGGAGCTGCCAATAGTGTCAAAACTTCTTTCAATGATGTGTTCGAGAGGCAATTTTCATACTAATTTTTTAATAATCTAGTTCGTTGAGTTATTCTAGAAGCGCATCAATTAGATAGGTAGAACAGACACATGAAAACATACAGAGCTGAAAAACACCATTTTTAAACAGATATAGGCAATGTATGGACAGAAACAAAGACCCTTCCACAGTAGTCTCCCATACTAGCCTCCTAGGCCACATCATGAGCAAAAAATTAGCAAGTGGCAATGAAAAAACATAAACAACCAAAATGTTAAACATAACATTTCACAATTGTCGAAACCAGGATGAGCAATGAAAAGGTTCAGGTACGTAGATCTATGTTCTCAACAAGCAAGTTTAAAATTCAGTAATCACTGCCACACAACCAAATAGAAAGAAATGTTGAAGAGCTAATATAACATACGCTGAGTGTGATTTCATAACATGGAGTAAATCTGTCACACGCTCCCCACTATCCTCTTCCAATATCTGTCCTTCACTTCCAGCCAGGTCGACAAGAGATAGCTTACTATATATGTTTTCTCCACTAACCAGGTTGCTATAATATATGTGTATTGTGATTATCCTGGTAAAAGCAAGACAGAAGTTTGAGACTGATTCCACATAAAATGGGAAGTACAAAATTCAAGAAAGTAAATATCAACCAAGCACCTTAAGAGAACATATGAATCAATTCATTTCTCAAGGAATCCATGTAAAACAATCGTTCCTCTAAATTATACTCCGAACTATATTGTTCACAGCACGATATGGCCAAGTGACCACCAAATCAGCACAGAAGCAGCTCAGCATAACATATTATGCTTTTCCATCTTTTACAAAAATGTAAATTTTATCCAACAAAAGATTAATATCAGCACAAAATTTCTGAGGCTTGCAAATTCCCTACTTTCTCTCTTGAGGTTTATGGCATAGAATTTTAACTCCAACAATATCTCAGACTGTTCAGGAAAAAGATGTTCATGAAGTTAAAGATGTCTATGCAACATTTACCAGATCATTTAACTGCCTGAATTGGACATTTTATCAAGCAGAGCTTCATTTTATATGTCAGAAACACAAAAAACCCAAGACACTGCAGAAGCAATTTAGCAAGAATCGTGACAGACTAATTACGCGAATAAGGAAGGCATGTATGATCTCTGGAGATTCTACAAGCATCAATAAGCTTTGAACTAGAAAGGCATTGAATATATAGATTAGGGTCGTACAAATGAGAAACATTGAACTTTGATACATCACTCCCTCGTCCCTGCAGGGCAGCTCTTAAGACTTTAGAGAACTCCACTGGGTTATCAACTTTCTCCTCAGCGAGCTCTGCAGAGGATTCAGGGGATCCGAACCTAATTTTTGGAAGGCTATTCCCTAGATCCAGGAGCAAATCCCTTACCTGCAAGAAATTTTGAGTAAATTACACTTGCATGTTTCCATGATACAAGAATGATTATAAAAAATAAAAAAATCAAACTCAAAATAGAATCTCAAAACAGACGAAAACGGAAGACTAACTGCAACAAGTATATAAGAATTTGCGAACCTGTTCATTATACAGTTCAAAAACTGTAACAGAAAAATTGAACTTTGAAGTTGAAGTTGTGTCAGAATTAGCTAAATCGAACAATTCCTCAAAACAACGAGCATATACTCCACGATCATGGCTAGATCCTTCCTGAGACAAACGGAAAATAAGTCAAGATTTGTCTTCGAATTTGTGTACAACAGATGGTTTTTATTCTTTCAGACAGGCCATGTTCAGATTTTAGAAATATTTGACTTCTTAAACGCATACTTCCCTACATTATACTCCAAATTAATCAAGCAATCAGCTCAAGCCTAATACAAACGAAATTGTTTACATCAGTCTCAACTAATCTTAGTATGCAATATCTCATTAACAAAAAAATTCAACACGTTTGAGAGACAGAGAGAGCTAGACCATAGTGTATGTCTTCCCTGAGCGAGTTTGTCCATACGCAAATATGGAAACATTATAGCCATCCAATGCTGATTGTACAAATGGCTGAACATTGTTGAACAATTCAGCTAACAACAACAAATCGAAACACTTAGTAACATAACACTAACTCTTAAGCTGATAGAAAACCAAAAATCTAGCAAAACAAACTTTCAGCATACCTTGCCCAACATGAGGTCCAAAAACTCGATCAAATTCAAAATCTTTCTTAGGATTGGAAATAGCATCATCATTGGTGTTCACACGGATGGTGAAATGATCAGGGAATTCGACAACAGAAGGGCCTTCATCTTCAAACAATGGTCTTGCACGACAAAAGACTTTAATGCTTCCTAAATTAAAAATTGCATCTATCATAAACAATGTCTATGAACTGTATTATTCACACAATGAATAATGTCGACAATAGAAAAGGGTACGGAAACCATGAAGAAATTTTCCAATTTATCAGTAGCAGTTTACTAAGCAGCAATCATGATGGTCATAGTAAAGCATTAACAGTACCTTTGGCCGTTAATAGGTCATTAAACAATCTTTTCTTTTCATTGATCAGAGGAGAAACTCTAGCCTCACTTTCAACGGCTGCTTGATCTGTTTTGGATAGAATTAAAATTCATCAGCAGAGCCCACCAATATCTAAACTTTTGCGAAACGGGGAACTTGTGAACCCATTCTGCACCACAAACTTTCAAAACACGTGAAAAGAATTGAAACCTCTAATATATTTTAGCACTTTGAAGGAGGGTAAGGGTGCCCAGGAAAAATCTTAATTGCATACCACAGGCTTAGACACTGACATCACATCATACAAGACCTATATTCTTCCATAATACGTGTTCAAATCTAGAAAACCAAAAAGGAAAAGGAAAAAGGAAAAAAACAAAGGAACAACACGCTCTCCTTTTAGTTTCTAATGCAATTCTGCAAGCAAGCAGCAATAGACAATAACTTACCAAGCTTACGGGTTTTCTCAGCAAGAACACCTAAGTAACGGGTAACTCGGTCAAGCTTTGCATTAGAGTATTCTTGTAAATCACTCGCTTCTTGTCTCAATTCCAGATAATCTTTTTTTGCAAACTGCGCAGAAAATCTTTTCATGAGAGTGACAGATATAGCAAAATGATCATTGAGAAAGGCTTTTGATTTCAATACATCTCTTTGGCAGATGCATCAATCTCCTAGATGGAGGATTAAAAAGAAGTTCTAAAACATACCAAGCTACTTCATCATTTAAGAAAATTATCAAAATTTGACATGAACGCATATGCACTTGCCAATGTTCCATAATCAGGTCTCACAACCCTATCCCTTATTAAAAGTGTAGTAGTTGCCAACCTAGGTATATCAGAAGAAGGTTGGGAGCTTGATGTTCTGCAGCTCCTGCAACTATTTATACTTGGAAAATTTTGAGAGTACATGGAAATTGCACTAAATTCTTCAATAAGGAAGCCTAATTAAGACAAGGAATTGTTCTCAGCCTCTAGCCCAGTTGATTGATTAAGGCTCTAAGGACGCTATGTGGAGGTCCTGACTTCAACTCCTACCTCCACCATCCCTTGTTATCAAAACCAGTTAAGAAAAGGAGTTATTCTCAGTCCTATGATTACTCCAGACCCCTATCATGATCTTATCATATTTGTAACATAACGGGTAGAGCTAGCTGAAAGATCTTATAGAACTTAACAAAGAACATAGAAACCAATCAGGCATCAGCACATGCAACAAAAAGCACAGTAGTGGTGAAGAAGTACTCCTCAGGCAAAAAAGTAAGGTTCCTTTCGGATTTCACAAAAGTACAATCAACTTAAGGTCAATAATCAGTTCAATTTGGGCACTTGTGGTTGTGGAGCTTGCATACTTCTTAAATAAGTTGCAGCTCTATGAACCCTGTCTACACAAGTATGGATTATTGAGTGAAACTAAGAAGACGAAAAGAAATTTTCTATTGGCAGAGAGAATACCCAAACCCAGAACGTGTGCATGCAAGATGAAAGAATATCTACACATCATGCATACATTTAGCTGAACAAGCAAGAAAGTCACTTGATGACGAGAAAAAAAAAACGTAATAAAAGTATTGGGATCTGAAGGAGAGAACTTCTAATTTAGATTTTCAGTAAGCTAATTTCAAATTTGAATTTTCCAGGCTATCAATAGTCCCATCCACACTACTACTCCATGAAGAGAACAGAAAACCTCTAAAGAAAAGCATCGCTAGAAGAAACAGAAAAACAGTACCACCAGCTCAGTAAGAAATCTCCACATTATACAAATTCGAACTGGCATTGCCATTACCTTAACTTTATCTCCCAATCGCTGCACCTTAGACGCCAATGTCGGTCTGAAGAAGTCCGAAGAACGCGGTGACACTGAAGCGGCAGAGATCGAGTACCTGCGGACAAGAGGTGCACTAGCTCGGCGCTCGTCCGGCGGAGTGGAAGGCCTCCGAGGCTCAAAACCGGTGACCTCCCAGTTCCAGCGGTTGTCGCTCCTCTGCTGCTCCACCATCGCGGAACCCTAGCTGATAAACAGTCGTCGGAAATTGGCGGAGCTCCAATTCCGAAATCGCTCTATATCATGAAAGTTTGAGCTGTCTCTTCTTCTTCTGGCTGGCTCACCTTCTCAATTTTCCATTATTATTTTTTGTTTCGCATTTCTTCCGTTCGAGGATTAAGAACGAGAGGAAGGGAAAGTTGAGGGGTAGGACGACGTCGTATTCGTTTGAATTTATTGCGAGCCTGGGCGGAGTCACAAATCATGTGTGCTTGTTATTGTATCACGACAGTACGTATTTCGTAGGAAAATATACGGCTCACTTCTTCCCACATTAGAGCTGTGTACTGTTCGCTTACCTAGTTTTCTTTTTTCCTGAATGTGTAGGTTTTTTCGACCCGCACTTCGGTAATAATTAAGAAAATAAAATAATAATGAAATTTTGTAAAGTTTAAAAAGTTTTTTTTTTTTTCCCTGAATAACATTGTTATGGGTTTTTAAGATGTTAATTGATAAAAAAAAACATATCATAACATAAATAATACTTCTTCCGTCCTGAATTAATTGGCTCATTTGACAATCACGTTTCAAAATTCAATGTTTGATCCAAGTTTTCATAAAGATAAGTAATGAAAAAAAAAATCAAAAAAATATATTTAGAAAAATTATGTTGCAAATTATGATTGAAATATAAAATTTTCCACTTTAAATATCTAAACATTCATAAAAATAAATCATAGATTAAATATTGTAAAACAGTAAAAAAAACGATCTAATTAATTCAGGACGGAGAGAGTATTACTTATTTTGAGTTTTGCAATGTCATAGTTTTGATGAAAAGTATTTGGAGTTTTCAGGTTTATTCGTCTCGATTGATACAAACAATTTTTCTTCTGTCATTAGGTTATTGAGTTTGAGTAAAATTGAACATGCCTATTTTTACGTTAAATATTTGGATTAATATGTTTAGAAGTACTGAAAATTAGGCATTCGATATAAAGTTTGTTCTATATTAGCCACCAACAGTAAAAGAAGGAAGAGTATATGACAAAAATGTCAGAAATAAAAGGTTTAGGGAATATTAGGGGTGGTAAACGAGTCGAACTGGCTCACGAGCGGCTCGAGCTCGAACCGTGTTAAATGAATCGAGCCACACGAACTTCGAACGCGAGCTCGAGCTGAAATTTTGATTCGAGCAGTAAAACGAGCTGAGCTCGAACCTTTAAGGTTCGGCTCGAGCCAGCTCGCAAGCCAATTCGAACTAGGAATATAAAACGAATCGAACTATTCACGAACCATTTCAAACTCGAACAGTCGAACCACGTTAAACGAGTCGAGCTTCACAAGCCACGACCCCAATAAATAAGATGGTTTTGGGATAATTTACAACTTAATTCTTATTTTTATCAATTTTAATTAATTAATTTCTTAGGTTTTTCGAGCTCACGAACTATCAAGCCGAACTCGAACATTGGACGAGTCGAGCTCAAGCCGTTTTTTTCGAGCTCGGCTGGAACGAACTCGAACTTGAGCCGATTCTCACGAACTCGAACTCAAGCTCGAACTAATGATGTTCGGGTTTGGCTCGGCTCGACTCATTTACATCTCTAGGGGATATGAGTAAAAAATGGAACATAAAAAAGGTTTAGGGCAAAAAAGAATGGGTAAAAAGATGGAACATAGAAAAGAATGGTTAAATCAAGAGAATTAGACCAAATTAAAAACAAAAAGAAAAAGGTACTGAAGACAAAAAAAAGTGGCATAGTTTTGGAACATAATAAAAGATGAGGATGTATTGCTTGTTTGACCCAAATATCAATCTGCACATCCCCATTTTCATTTTCATTTTCATTTTCATGGAACAATGATGGGATAAGTAGGAATAGTAGGAATTTTGACATTTTTTCCCAATCAAAGCACAAAACGACGTCGTTTTGTGCCTCTTTTTCTTCTCCCAGCTGTTTCTAAAACGGTGCCGTTTTGTTCTTATGTAAATTTGATTTCAATTTATCTTATTATTTCTTAATGGAAAAATATAAAAGAAAAATATTTATAAAATTAAAACATCAAATTTTTAGTTGTATATAAAAGTTTCAGATTTATAATTTGAATTGAATAGAAATAAAATTTTAGATTAAATTTTAAAAAATAAGTGTTGCATTTCTTTTGAGATAGAGGGAGTAATTAACACATTTTTTTTATGTCTACACTTTTCTTGATCCTTAATTTTATCATTTTCATTAATGCTAATGACATGATATTTTTGAATCACATTAGTATTTTTTTTTCTTCTTCTTCTTGAATTCATTCAATTTGCTTTTTCTACTTTTCTTACCTTTTATTTTAACAGTCATTAAAGTTTGCATTCTCAAAATTCAATGACTATATCTAAGTTAGTTACAACAATTCGAATTTGAACTTAATGACTTATTTTTTACTTCAAATTAACTTAGAGATTGTTCTCTGTCAATTTTTAATATATGTATTGTCTGATTTATGTCCATGGATGCTGAATATTCACTCAAAATAGTTAATAAAATTATGTTAAAAGAAACAAGTTATAGTTCTATTTTTTTTTTTTGTTTGTTGTATTCATGATATTCACTCATTCATTTTCTCCATTGTAGATTTTCCTCATTCCAATTTGATGCAAATATTTCATTTGACCTTTTTTCTATTTATCTAGATTTACGTCATCCGTATTTCCTACATTCATTTTATTTTTTTTAATTTCATTTAATTTCATTTTAAATATTTTCATGTTTTTTATTTTTTCATCATTATATAAACTCTGTTTTTATAAAAAAAAAATCTCTCTCTAATATATGTTAGATAAAACCCACAACGAAATGCGGGGTAAAAAAATAATCCTAGTTTGGAACTAATTGGTTAATGGTAAACTTCATGAATGCTTCTCTTAGAATACGTGTCCAAAAAGAGTCTTATGCCAACTTGCTCCTTCCCAATAAATTCTTTGTTATCTCAATTGACTTTAGATCCATATACTGTTAGTTTTAAACACCTTTTAGAGGTAGAATTGTAAAATTAGTGTATTTTCTCATTAGCAATTAAGAATTTTGGTCTACTATGCTGAAGCTTATAGGCTGAAGCATATTTTTAGTCTATTATTTTTGATGCGTGTCTTATATTCTCATTTTAAAAATTTATCATATTTTGATCCTATAATATAATTGTGTTTTATTGAAATCTTGCCTTTAGTTTATCCGTTATGATTTTCGTTAATTGTATTATTCTTACATAATTATCCATTATATATTAACTTAATTACCATTTACTTAAAATTGAGTCATTACACTTTTAATAGAAGATCACTTTAACCTCAAACTTTAAAACTTTTTATGGCTCTCGTTCTCTTGTGCACTCTTATTCATTGTACCTTAGATCTCCAAGATCTTGTCTGGTTCTTACAAAATCTCTTTATGAATTAAAGAGTAAAATCCATTTTTAGTCCCTTAACGGGAGGCACATGATTTCAATAACTTCATTGATCTCGTAGAACTTCATGAAATCCAATGTGCAGATAGAAAATATACTTGGGTAAACAAAGCGGGCAACAAACTAAGAAAATTGGGCAGGGTCCTCTGTAACAGTCAGTTTCTAGATTTATGGCCAAATCTATTCGTGAAATCATGCCCCAGGAATGTATCAGATCACTTCCCACTTCTACTTTTAGATAAGGAAGTAAAGTTTGGTGCAAAACCATTCAGATACTTCAATGCTTGGCTGGACACTCTAGACTTTGGGAAAGTATTCACTGAGAAATGGTCAGGTTCAGAAGTTGTAGGGCGAGCAGATTTTGTGCTCAAGCAGAAATTAAATTTGGTAAAGGCTGAACTCAAAAAGTGGAAAAGAAACGAATTCGGTAATATTGACGAAAAACTTGGTGAGCGCAAAACAGAGAAAGAATTCTGGGATCGGGAAGCGAAAAAAAGAGAACTTCAAGAAACAGATATTGCAAAAAGGGCTGAATGCTTCGACCAGCTAGCAAACTTAGAGAAGATCCATCTGAGTATGCTGAAGCAAAGATCCAAAGTGCAATGGACATCAGAAGGAAATGAGAACTCAAAGCTCTACCATCCTGCAATCAAGAAGAGATCAAGGCAAAACAACATCAGAGGTTTGACAATTGATGGAATTTGGTCGGAAGAATCACTTTTAATAAAAGAGGAAGTGCCAACTTATTTCCAGAATCTATTTCGCGAACCTTGCAATTCTCAACCTCGCTTCTACAGCTCCAAATTCAAAACCATATCCTACCAGCAGCAGCTTCAATTAACCACGCCATTCTCGGACAAGGAAATCAAAGAGACAGTTTGGAGGTGCGGTGGGAACAAATCACCAGGTCCAGATGGCATGACTTTTGCAATCATAAGAGCTCACTGGGACACTGTGGGTGGCGACTTTATCAAAGCAGTTAAGTCTTTTGAAGCTACAAATCATTTGGGTCAGGGGTGCAATTCTTCTTTCATCGCCCTAATTCCTAAGCTGAAAAATTCAACACATCTAAAGGAATTCAAACCGATCAGCCTTATCGGAAGCCAGTACAAGGTCATTTCTTTGCTTCTTGCCGACCGATTGAAGAAAGTTATCCCGTCCCTCATCAGTGACACTCAATCGGGTTTCATAAAGGGCCGTCAAATACTAGATGGAGTGCTAGTAGCAAATGAGGTAGC
>JBBYHH010128364.1:0-14510 GCA_038382905.1 Daphne laureola
ATTTGCAGGTTTAGGTAAACCTCAGGGGGGTATTTGTAAGTTACCCCAAAAAAAAAATTAAAAGCCAAGATAGCAAATTGTTTAGTTGTTATACAGTTTTAAATGTCTAATTTAAAAATGATATAGAAATAAAATTATAGATTAAATGCTGAAAAATAAGTGTTGTATTACTTTTTGCACGAAGGGAGTATATGTTAGCATGCCGTCTTATATATTAATGGGATCTTTGGTTTATGGATTCTAATAATCTATAAAATTTGAAAATATAGAAAGTAACGATGATGAAAAATAGAAACAAATATTCTCATAATCTTATGTTTGGTTGAAGATTTTATTTTATTTTACTAGGACCATTTTCTAACATTTTCAAAAGTTGAGAGACTAAATGTTTTATTTTAAGGACCATTTGTAATTTTTTAAAAATTCAGTGACTAAATGTGTAAGTATATAAAGTTTGAGTGCTTTGTTGTAATTTTTTAAATAATTTATGAATTTTAACAATACCTTACTTATAGCTGGTATTTTGAATCCAATAATTTGTAAAGGATAAAGAATCCTAAGATTTTGAAAATGGTGAATAATTATTTTCTAAAATGAACAAATTAGAGGACTTTGTGGATTCGTTGGATTTTTTATTTGTGAATTCGTTTATTTTAGAAAATAATTCTCCACAATTCTAAGATTCTTCATCATTCAAAAATTATTGGATCCAAAATATAAGGTATAAGTAATGTATTCTTCGAATCCATAGAATTACTATTATTTTTAACAAATCACAGCAAAGTCATCAAGCTTTATATATTTACACATTTAGTCCCTAATTTTTTTATAGATTTACAAAATAGCTCTTAAAAATTACACATTTAATCCATAAACTTTTGAAAAATTTGCAAAATGTCCCTAGAAATTACACATCTAATCCTTAAACTTTTTTAAATTTCACAAAATGGTGATAGTTAGTAGAATAACAAAATCTCCAACCAAATATAAAGGCCTATTTGGTTGGCTTAAATCGGCTTACGCAATGGCTTAATCCATTGTCTTAAGTTAACATTTTGCATACTTTAACTATATTTTACTCAAATAAAGACATGTTTAAAAGTAATAAATATAAAGAAAATCTTCATATAAATGCAAAAAAAAGAAAGAAAAAAAAAACTTAAATTGAATTTAAGTGAATGAGTTAAGCCAATTAAATATGAGAATATTCATTTCTATTTTTCATTATTGATACTTTCTATATTTTAACATTCTATGGATTCTTAAAATAGAGATTCTAAGAGTCAATAGAATGTTAAAATATAGAAAGTGTACATGAAAGAAAATAGAAATTCATAAACTGAAAATCCTTGTGGATTCTTCTACATGTTCTAAGAATACATCGCTTATGGATGATATTTTCAGTCCAAGAATTTGTGAATGACGAGGAATCCTAGAATTTGTGATTGATAGAGAATTATTTTTCAAAGTGAAAAGTTAATTTGAAAAATCCAAAATGAAAAAAAGAAAACCAACAAAAAACTGAACTTAATTAATTATATTCCGATTTTTGTTTTCGAATAAATTAAAATAAAATAATTTAACCACCGTAACTTTTTTTGTTTTTGTTTTTGTTTTTGTTTTCAGCTTTATATTCTCTTTATAGCTATAAAAAGGGTAAGCTCACATTTCCTTTAATGACCCAGCAGCAACCGACTTCCAGTTCCTCTCTCAATATACTCATGTTATGCTCATTGGTTCCTTTTCTAGCTCTATCAAATCCCACCACCTGAGAAGAACTCCAATCCATCCACTTCAGGTAAATATCCGACCAACAATTTAACTCCAAAATTCCTCCATTAACTGCCTCCAAAATTCCTTTTCCCTCTTCTGCTTCTTCTTTTATATATGTGTTCTTTGTTTTTTTGTTTGTTTTCTTTTTAAGAAAAACTGGAAATCAGTGTTTTACTCTATAGATCTGGAACTTGGGTACTCCCTCTAGGGTTTCCAGGGTATGTTTTTTTTTTTTTTTGTTAAAAAATGACTGCTAATTATCAATTAGCTATAATTCTTCTGTAAATCCAGCAGCAAAAGATCCTAAAAAAACAAGTATATAAATAAATTGATGGCGAGACAGAAGATTAAGATCAAGAAGATCGACAACGTGACGGCGAGACAGGTGACCTTCTCCAAGAGAAGGCGAGGGCTGTTCAAGAAAGCAAGTGAGCTTTCTGTTCTCTGCGATGCCGAGGTTTCTGTAATCATCTTCTCAGCAACAGGAAAGTTATTTGAGTTCTCTAGCTCAAGGTGACTTACTTTCCATTCATTAATTTCTTCCACTACCAAATCAACCCATATCAATATATTTATACTTTATCTATACTTTTTTATCTTATTATCCTTAATTAACATATATATTGAATATAAAAATCTTATTATCCTTAATTTTTGCAATATATTCATATTTATCAATATAAGTTTTGCAATATTTTTCTTTTTTATCAATATAATAGCAACATATCCTTAATACATTTATTTTTTATTTGAAATTTATTTATAGCTAGGTGAAAATTTTAATTAATTTAAAAATAAAATGCGAATCATTAATCATATAATCGGATTAATTCGGATTATCATGAACCAAATAACTCAATTAGTATCTACTCCCTCCATCTAAAAAGAATCGCAACACTTCACTTTTATGTCAAATTAACTTCAATTTATTTATATTATATCTTAATGGAAAAAATATCAAAAAATAAATTTATCAAGTTAAGACATCAAGTTTTTAGTTCTATATAAAAGTTTCAAATTCATAATTTGAATTGATATCGAAATAAAATGATAGATTAAATGCTGAAAAACAAGTATTACATTAATTTTGGGACTGAAGGAAAATGCACTAATGATGTATGCAGAAGTTTTGAAATATTTAAGGATAATAAGATAAAAAAAGTATATAAATAACAATAAGTTTTAAATGAGAAAAAAGATTAACGAAGAGTAATACTTGATCCCCTCGTTTTTTAAAGATTGTACATTTTGTTTTGTTGTTTTTACGATATTTAATTTATGATATTTTTTCATAGATGTTTTGACATATAAAGTGCAATACTCCTAATGACCGCCACTAAACGGCTCATCTGTTTTAGATATTTCACAATATTTAATTTATAGTTTTTTTATTAATATTTTTGAGATTTAAAGTTAAATAACTCATATGTGCATCATATTTTGAAATCCGAATATTATAAATAATTTTTTTTGTAATTTTTTTTTCCACTATCTATCTTTGTAAATATTTCAATGAAACATTAAACATTGAAGTATCAAACTTAAATGAGACATTTTTTTTTGCGGCGGAGAGACTTTTTTTTATGCTTCATTCGATATCAACTGACGAGTGCCGAAAATAACCACAAAAAGGGAACAAATCCCCAAATATGTCAACCTACGTGTTTTGTCCAATCACGAGCAATACTAACAATAACAGTAATAAGATGTCCATAGTGAGCAATAGAGTAATCGAGATGAAAGAACTTAACTCGAAAAACAAGAAATAAAAGATAGCTACACTAACCTCAAAGAGACAATGTCTTGGAAACCAACTAGTCGGGACGGAATCAGAAGACTGTACGATACACCGTATAGAGCCACCAACACCAATAAAAAATACCAAAGAGCTGCAATAATCCTCATCACGATTTTAAAGAGATGCATGTAGACAACATCCTCAAGACATGCACATATCTAACAAGCTACAAAATAATTTTGGAATTAAGCGATGTCTCAACCTTACACAGACAATCATCACAAAGCTCAGGAGTGATTCCCACCAGCAGAAGAAGGATCTCAGACGTACCCACAATAAGGAATCTATCGACCAAAGCACACAAATTGAGATCAATTTGACTTTGATGCCTCGGGTAGGACTGGATGGGGAAGACCCAAAACCCCATCCGCCCGAAGAAAAAACAATCATCTTCGCAAGCAGGGCGAGACGTTGCTCCACCCTGTCGAAAAATTGAGCAGCACTCCAGATACCACCCCACCATACCAACCATCCCACGAAATCCCAAACCATGACAAACACCCTAAAAAAACCAAAAGTGCTAGCCATCCCCCTAACAATTTTAACAAAAGATCAAGATGTAGCATCCACCCATGGCGGGCCCCACAACAAGGGACCCACCCGAATAGTCCAACCTTGTCGAAACCCTTGTAACCCAGCAGACCGATCAACCCCAGACACGAACCAGGAGACGAAGCAGATGGCGGCGTCGCAAAGCTCCAACAGCACCGGCTCACGGCAGAGACGGAGCGTCGGGCTAGAGAGGAGGGTGATGGGTTCGCCCTGGGTCATCGCCCAGCGCCAGGTCGAAGCTTTTACAGGGCAAGAACCAGCCGAGATCCGACCTCCGACACGCACCACGACGGTGAGGCCCCTGGATCAGCGAATTCCCGAATTGAGAACGCGAAACTGGAAAGCGAGAAACCACGACTGCAAGGAACCCGACGAACGGGAATGCATCCACACTCCAAACAAGCCGAGAAGAAATCCTCAAATGCCTCCAGCCCCGTTCCAATAGACGTCGTCGTTGAACCGTTCAAAAAACCCTAACGCACATCCTAACTTTCTACTATTTATGGAATTATGAAATGACATTCGGCGGAGAGACTTAATTTATAAGCATGTGATAGTTTGAAGTATAGATTCTCTAAATATTTTATTTTTATTTCTTCTCACTAGTTAAACCCTACTGCCTTTTTTAAGATGAGGGGGGTAATAAAGTTCATTTGATTCTCTAAAGAGAAAACGTAGAGCATCCTAAAAAGGAAAAACAAATCAGTTTTCTCATGAGTCCTTTTTTATATCAATACATCATGAACAATCTCAAACTGGAAAGTAATGCTACATATATACTCATTTTTACTTATTTCGGGTGTTCCATCTTCTTTGAAGTCAAAATATCCAGTTAGTAGGGCTGGTCCAAGTATATATATATGGAGGTTATAAAGGAGAAATAAATATCGGAAGGGCTTCATGTGGCCATACGACTAGTTCAAATAAATTGTTGGGCAAAGACGTTGAGTTGTTATAAGGATTTAAATTTATTTTGTCTCCTGAAATCTAACATATATTGTTAATTAGGGGTTTTCAGGGATAGGTTAATTAACCCTTAAAAATTGGGCATGAGATGAGAATGTTGAATTTCTTTACTTATTGTTAATGGATTGTTTACTAATTACCGATAATGTATTAGGCATGCATAATAAGATTTGAGCTATCTAGCTAGTGCCTTTGTACTGATGATGGGATATTCTATAATATGCATGCTTTAATTTGTTTGTGTGGTCCTTCTTCATTGAGAAAAATGCCCTTTTCAATATCCACCATTAATTACACAAATTCCAATACTTTATTCTTCTTCTACACATACAAGCTAGCTGTTATTTCACCAAAAGCATGTTTGTTTTCTGACCAAGTAAAAAAAAGGCCAAAACACACAATACTACCCTCAACTTTCCCAACTCACTTAAAAAAGGGTCCCAACAAAAACTCCAACAGTTATAATCATTCATCATTGGTTGTCCGTAAACAAATGCAATATTAAATTAAATTAAATTAAATAGACCCAAGAAAAGAAGAGAGAGAAAGAATAGTCAGAGAGAGGATGGTGGGTTGAGAGGGAGAGAAGAAGGGCTGTCAATTAAATTAAATTGTACTCTCCTATTATTTGTGGGACCTACTCCTTCTTTTTCTACCTATATTATATACCCAACTCTATTTTTCTTTTTCTTTTCTTCTCCTATTTTTCTTAAAGAAGTTACTTGATTTAAACATGGTGGATATACTTGAAAGAGTTGATTGATCATGATTTATGGCTGGATTTATTGTGTACATTAATTTTTCTGTTATTTTAGCATGAAGGATACACTGGTAAGGTACAATCTGCACTCCAACAATCTTAACAAGTTGGAACAACCATCTCTCGAACTCCAGGTACGTAATAAGTATATATTTGTATATGCGATATATATATATATAGGTGTGTAAGTTTATCATTAATTTGTGTGTATTTGAACCGGGTGCATGCATGCATGCAGCTAGAAAATAGCCAGAAGAGCAGAATGAGCAAGGAAATTGCAGACAAGAGCCATGAGCTAAGGTCTGCTGATTCTCATCATCATACACTATATATCTCATTCACTAATTAGTTAACTACTCTCTAATTCAATTTTTTCAAATACCTAGTTGTTGCGTTTTAAAAAGACTATCAATGACTAACTTTTTGCATTTAATTAGCTATATATAGCTGTTAATTTGATATCAACAATTAAAAAGGTATTCAAAACGGCACAACTACTAATTGAAACACGGGCGGTTTTTAAGTATAACATGATCTGAAATTGGACAGGCGGATGAGGGGAGAGGATCTTCATGGGATGGACTTAGTGGACTTGCAGAAGCTTGAGAAACTGCTGGAGGCTGGTCTGTCTCGTGTCTTAGCGACAAAGGGGGAACGGATCATGAATGAGATAAGCCAACTCGACAAGAAGGTACGTACGGTAGTGCACCAAAACTACTCAACTTGCATATCTGTGATATATACAGCATATATTAATCTCTCATTTTTGTTTTTGCTTACAATTAAGGGAGCCAAGCTTAAGGAAGAGAGCGCACAACTAAAGCAAAGGGTAATTATACTTTGTATAACAATTTTAATTAGAATCAGATTCCTGCAATTTCGGCTGAAAACAAGTCGAGCCGAGCTAAGCTCTAAGTTGTTCATGTTCGGTTTGAAATTTATATCTAGCTTGAAATTTCTGTGACCGAGTTCATATGAATTTTAAGTTAATTGAGCTCGAGGTGTTCAAATATTTTAAAGGAAAAAATTAATATAAAATTGAGCCGAACTGAGCATCTTGGTATTCAAGTTTAATTTGAAATATATATCGAACTTAAAAACTTGTTCATTGATACTTTGTACGGAGTAATTAACATTTTAAATATGGGTACTTAATGTTAATTTTTGGGTCAGATGGTGTCCTTATCGGAGTTTGGGGGAGTGGTACAAGAAGAAGGCGTTGTGTCTTCGGAGTCTGTCTCCAACGTTTGCAGCTGCAGCACTAATGGCCCTCCGAATTTGGACGACGATTCTGATTGTTCCCTCAGATTAGGGTAATTATATGCTAATGCCACTAACTCATGTTCTTTTTTAAACTTGCCACCCAGTTTGTTTTTTAACTGCAAAGATATATTTTTTGAACTTGCCACCAAATTAACCTACTTCCATCTTCTTCATTTTAATTTAGAATTCATAACCTTTTCACATATATTATGTTGCATATATAGTACTCCTTTAAAAAAAAAAAATGTTTTCAAGAAGTTAATGAATCTAAGATAATATTGGTGTGCCTTGGTGGAATTAGATATGATTCTACTTGATTTAATTAATTTTGTATCAAGATTTACTTTTGTCTGCGGCCATGAATTTATGGTATACATTGTGCCTTTGCTTCATATAATTTTGCAGGCTCGCTCTCATGTAGCACAGACTGTAAGTATGTAGATAAAGGAGATCAGTCCTGGAGTTACATATATAACCATGTCTCCCCGTTGGCGTCTCTATTTCAGATGTAATTGTCAAAACTGAGAAAAATGTATGAAACCAGCACAGTATATGTTGTTAATGTTTGTATGCTTGTATTCCGTCTCTTGTGCTTAATTTAGAGCTTAGTTAAGATGGCTCAATACCGTTTTTATGGCCATAATAAGAAGCTTATTTTCCTATAACACCGTTAATTAAATGTTGTTAACACTCAGTTTTGTCCTGAGTTTTGACTAACAATCACTTTAACCTGGACTAAATGTAAGGTTAACTTGAGTCAATTAAAAATTGTAGGTACCAAATTGTTCAATTTGGTGAACTTGGAGGAAGGATTATGGTTTAGAACAATTATTCTTCTTACTTGGCCACCAAGTTTTGTTCTTACGCCGCAACGATCACCGACCTCCGCCCTTGTCCATCCAGCCTTCAACCATCGCCCAATAGGACCTTCAGACGACCGCCACGCATCCAGGAGCCCGAGTGTGCTCCCCATCTTCGCCGGAAGCCGCCAGGAAGCAATATATCGCCAAGACGACCCCCGCTGATAACTCGATCGATTCAGCATCCTGGGCCTCTATCCGCCACACCGCCACCGCTGGCTGCATCCTCCACCGCCGATCCGCCGATTCTGACCAGAACTGCCGTCGTTCGTCGCGATTCCATCTCGCCGGAAGAAGATCTGTCGCGTCGGAGTTCGATCGCGGCTCGCGCGTCCCTGCTGCAAATCATTCATAATAGTTGGGGTGAAATTCTTATGCACATCTCTGTTTCCTGTTCTGAAATCTCAGAATTAGCGCATCCATATCTTCCTTCCAAATTGAGCCAATTATAAACGGCAATTTCAAACGTACGAGCTATCGTTTTTCTTTTTTTTCCTGCACAAATCGATGAGTAAACGAAATCCCAAGAGGTTTGTATCTTAGTAATAATAATAATAACAATAATAATAATAAGTATTTTTATTATTATTTCTCTCTGTTATAATTCTTAATGGGTTCTATGTGGATTAAATCAATATAATCATAATCTAATAGTTGTCTGACATCAAGAACTTTAAATAGTTGGCTATCTCTTGAAGCTTTTACTCTGGCCGGTGATATGGAGAAGTCTTGTATATCTTGAAGAAAGTTCACTGAGAGAGAGAAGAAAGGTGATGAGGAAGAGGAGACGCGGTAAGTAGTCTTTTTTTTTTTTTTTGATGATAATAATAAGTATTTTTTTTTTGATGACTAATTATTGTATTAATTTATTCATTTGGTATGTATACGTGTGTAATCTATCTAATTGATGACTAAATTTTGTTGAACATGTAGATTTGAAAGGGAGGAGCCTTGGCTTATGGTAGCACATGGAAAGGATTACCAGATGCAAACTTTCTATGGTATGTCGAGGCAACAATGTGAGTTGAGATCCATACGAGAGTTACAGGGGAGGTTACCTGTTTCTCATTCTTTTGGATGGTTAGTCTTGCAAGATGCCAACAACTTTCACAAGCTAATTCTTCTAAACCTTGAGTCAATGCAGAAGATACAACTTCCACGGGTGACATGCCCATACATCTGTTGCCTTCTTTCTGCGCCCCCAACTCACCCCAACTGTCGTGTCGTATTCTTCGCCGCCGAAGCAATCATGGTTTGTCAAGGAAACGAGGTTTTTGAGAAAGATATTTCTCATCTCTTGCATGGTCGCGATGACAAAGTAACGGCTGCGATCTTGTTTAACGGGCATATCTTCTGCACCACAAGTTCAGGTACACACCTGTTTCAGGTTGAGTTTGAAGGCTCCTCTCCTATTCTCACCAACGTAATTGAGACTGTGCCCGTTGCTGTATCAGCCAGCAAATTCGACAATACCAAACTTGTTGAATGCTGTGGGGATCTGCTACTTGTTGGCGAGTCTTCCCAACCCTTTGCGGGAAGTTATAGTATTGAGTACAGAGTGTTCAAGTTCAATCCAGGAGGGAAAACATGGGTGGAGGTCAACGATATAGGCCACAATGCCATCTTCATAAGTGATCACAATTCATATTCAGCATCAACGCTTGATTGCAAGGCACAAAGCAATTCCGTTCATTATTTTTCCATTTGTCGTCGCAATACTTACCTCCACATCTTCGGTCTCGAAGACACTAGTATTAATCGTTTTTTACCTTACCCAAACATTAGTCGCAAGCACTTCAATTTCATGTGGTTAAAGCTTAGTGCCAAAAAATTGTACTCATTTATTTATTAGTTCTAAACCGCCATAGATATTGGTGATCATAAATTCTCAGTTCGGATCTAGCCTCGAACACCTTTATATTTGGGTAAAAAACAAGTAGCTTTTCAATCCCGTTTCTTTTGAAATTGGATTTCCTTCTCAATATTTTATTTTTTTTAATAGCAATATATTAGTAGTATTTATTAAGAAAATTAGAAAATGAAATTGAATTTTTTTATGTTACGTTTCAAGTTTTGGTTGGAAAGCAAATATTCCTCCAAACCTAGGGGCGGCTCTGCTAGGGTAAAAAACAAGTAAGCTTTTCAATCCCCCTCTTCGGCTTTCACTCTTTTCTTTGCTTACCTAGTTTAAGGTTTGGACAGACTACTTAAAAGATAACTATAGGGATACAAATTTAGAGTTTAAAGTTCCAAACTTAACAAGTTAGATCGTTGTTGTTTAATTTCTCAATTTAAATTATTGGTCACAACAAAATGTACTCCATGCATCTCGTACTAGTTAAGTGTCTCGATCCATGTACATTTTGGGATAGAGAGTAGTAATTCCTGCTAGAATTTGGAAAACTATCCGTCCTATACATGTATCTAACTTACCAACTAAGATGAAAAACAATATGCCCTATAAAATATTCTTCTTAGGTTTCTCGCATGCAGGAATGTTGCATTTGAAAATTGACCTACATTAGTGTCCCTCTCCCGGGCTTGGACCGGACTGGCCAGACTCATCATCTTGGAGCACCATTCGGGTCCAAGCACTAGCAAATGCATGACCACCACTTCCTCCGGAGCTGCGCCGCCCTGAGCCCTTAGTGGCTCCTAAAGTTCCCCCGCCGGTAAGCCCATGGCCACGTCCTCCTGAGCTCGAACCACTGGTCATGACCGCTTTGACCTCGAACCCATCAAGCAAAATGGCAAGCCCCTTGTTAAATGAAGAGCCACCGGACTGAGCAGGGTTGTGAGTGTGAGTGTGAGGGCGAGCTTCTAGGAGTATAATGTACTTGGAGCTTGCCATGAGGAGAAGTATTAGAAGAAGAGGGACTAGATCATGAGTAATGGTACGTGGCCAGGACATGGCTTAAAAATTTGTTACAAATATGAACTACTAGATCATGGGTAACGTTTGGTGCTATATATAGGCATGCAGATGTGAGTTAAGTTTTGTCATTTTCCAGCTAGAGAACGTATAAACTATAAAGAGCACACGCGTGACATAGAAAGTTGTATGATTTTTTTCTATTGGAATTTACATGGTCAGAGACATGGAGTGATCTTGGGAAATGAAAACAGGAAGAAAACATCAGAAACATAGTCCAAAATCAAAAGCACGTTCTTGGGTAATTTGAATATGATTTTTGTTGTTTTCTTTCGCTTAGACCGTCCCTAGAACTAAGTTTGTTTTTTTAATACGGGCCTGCTGATACATATGGCCTGCGTATAATCCTAGTTATTTCTCTCAGGTTTTGAGAACTATTTACTATTCATAATTATAACTGTACAATGATTAATATTCAATACAATGATCTATAAACAGAGAGCAACAAAGGTAATACATACAACCTTTTTATTCCAAGGAAAATGTATCATCCTGCGGACATATTCAACCCCATACAGAGATTGTTCTAAGTAATATGATCAAGTCTCCTAAACCCTTGACTAATTTGACACTGTTTAACTTTTTTTTTTTACTTGAACCTTTAATAAACACAATAGAAATGCTATAACAATCACTTTAGACACACTCTTGGACACTCTCCAATTAATTAATTAGTTTCTATAAAATGCATTTTTCTCGTGCTAGGTTGCGTATTAATTTTTCAAGGCTACTTTGGGTATCAACGACTCACAAGCTCACTCTGTCTCTTTGATCAGGGGGCAAAAGGTAGATTTTGTGACAAACGTCCCCTTTTTGTAGTTTTTTAGGCTGAGTTGATTGAGTAATCCATAATCGAAGGGATTCCAAGAGAGTTGATCGAGTGTGTAAAATTATTAGGTACTAAGATGACCATATTTTGGTTGTTTGATGAACCAAAGAAAGCCCAACTGATACAGCCCACCATGTATGCCAACTTCATTCTTGGTGAACCGGGTTTGCTAATTAACTTGAGGATTAACTTATGCCAAGCCTAATTGATCTGTACAAACGGTAACAGGCTGGGTTGAGAACCTTTCCTCCTAGTCAAGGAAAAGTTTCAACAAACCTCCTCCTGGATTTGTCTTTACCGTAAGTGTAATGTAACAGGGGTTTTTGAATCTTGAATGGTTAATCAAGCTCAAATACTGCTTGTTTTACCAACATTTAACAACAAACACAAAGGAATGAGGGACAAATGAAGAAACAGATCCGTTCCCAGTTGGGTGGCCCTGTAAAAGACTCACAGTTGGCCTCACTGGATTACCAGTTCACAACAACAAACAAATCGTCAGCCAAACGCAAAGATCATTTGAGGGTACAGATGGAGATATTTCGAAAGAACCAAACGGAACGGAACTTAGATCTGTTCACAAATCAAGCTTAAAATCGTTCGTTCCTGATTTCCAGCAACGCCACAAAGACAGAGATACAGAAGAAACGTTAAAGGTGGAGACAAGCCCCGTTCGGTCGAATGTCTCCACGTACAAACACAACACCCAATACGACAAGTCCTCTCCTGTCCTCTTGCACTCTGTTTTTTTTGGCTTTTTTCCTACTTACCCATCCATCGCCATCTTCTCTTCATCACCCTCAAAACCTTCCTCATTTATCTAACAATGGCAGATTCATTCAAACGCAAACAACACCTCTTTCATTCCTTTCCATGGCTTAATAGTATTAGTATTATGTTACAAATCACAGATCCGGTTCAGAGAATGAACTAACTCACCTAATAATCTCATCTGATCTGAGTACAAAATTACCAAGAAACATGCATAGAACAGAGAGAAGTCTAAGTCAAACCCACCACCAAGCCAAATACAGGAAAATTTAAACGTACGTACATGATACACTCCAACTAGAAACAATTTCGAAATGTATATATATTTGCAGTGGAATTTACTAATAATAATAATAATAATCTACTCGAAGAAATAATTATAGTAGGATTTTATGTTCCCCGATTACTGAAATTCATCTTCTCGTAGTACTGAATAGAAAGCAAGGAGAGACAGAGATGAACCTCGTCCTTGCCCCAGCGCGGCCGGGAATTGATCATCTTGGAGAAGGGCGCGAAGGCAGCCGCCGACGACGACGACGACGACGGTTGCTGCGGCTTGGAGAGCGGCCAGAGGTAAAACGAGTGGAGGCGGCGGAAGCCGCCGAGCGGGAGGACCACAGATCTGAGCTGCTGAGTGCCGCAGCCGATGTTGGCCCAGTGCCTGGTGCAGATCAGCTCCCAGAGGCGCTCGTCCTGAGCCGTCCGGTGCCAGAGCTTGCTCACGCACGCCGACATCGCCAGCGTCCTAGCGTCCACGTGCTTCAGCACCTCGTACAGCAGATTCTCGTCGAAATTCATGAATCCACTCGCCGGATCGCTCTCATCTCTCGCCTTCTTCTTCATCTTGCCGCCGTCGCTCGCCGCCGGAGAGTCTGGGCTCGCGCGCTTCATCGATAATTGGAGCTGGGTTCGGAGGGAAGGAAGGCGGTTAAGGATTCTGTGTGGATTTGTGTTGGAGGTGCTTAGAGTTGGGTTGGATTGGATTGGGAAATTAAGGAGGTGGAGTGGGTATTGCATTGGGCGATGGGAGTTGGTTTTTGTTTTCATCCAGATCGAAGACGACAACAGGAACAAATTTATGTGGATCCATTTATTATTTTTCTAATACCACTACTAAATACTAATAGTACTTCATCAAAAATAAATAAAAAATAATAACTTTAATGAATTAAGGGAAAAGTTCTTAAATTACCATCAACGTTTGTTTGACTATTGAACCTAAACTATCATTACTATTTTAAAAAAAATGCCTTATATTACTATCCCCGTTATAGTTTTTGATCTCAATTCGTCATCATCGTTAAATTTTTCAAGCGTGGCGAAGTTGTCACTGTCAAACCACCGCCGACCACCGGTAAAAAATCTAGAATGGATAAAGAAATACATTGAATTATAGATCGAGATTTAGGGTCGTGAGATCCCGCGACCAAGGGCCGCCGAATTTTGGCCCAAGACCGACGAATCGTGAGCCCAAGCCGCGAATCGGCGGCCCTAAGCTGGGATCCGACAGCTCTAGGCCCCGATCTATGGCCCTCGACCGTGAATGGTGAGTTATGGCGTGTTGGCACACTGGTCAAGCGGTGGCGACGATGACATGGCGATGATGTGAATTTTTTTAACAGTAACATGATGGCAAAATGTAACATGATGGCAAAATGAGGTCAACAAACGATTTCAGTGACAAACTTGAACTATTAAACTAAATAGGGTGGTCACATATGACTATTTTTTTAAGTAGTGATAGTTTGGGTTCAAAAACTAAACATTGATAGTAATATAGGACCTTTTTCCATAAATTAAATACTCCCTCCATATTTTAAAGAGAGGAAAATGTCCCTTTTTATTATCAATGTTTGACCAAAGGACATTTTTTGTCAATTTTTTTTTAAACGGTACATTTTTACCATTAATTTACGTTTTCTGGACTCATTTTAGCACTTAACTTGTATTCTGGACCTATTATACCACTACTTTGACTAACGACATGAATATTTTAGAATATTCCG
>JBBYHH010128474.1:0-14509 GCA_038382905.1 Daphne laureola
TTGTTTATACATACTCACAGGACTCCACATTGCCAAACACCACACTATCAAAGACGTTTGACACCATCACCCCAACGCACCCCGGGCATACAATCTAAATCACGTAACGCTCATAAGCCCATGATGCGACTATCACCATAAATTATTTCATCATCACTACAATGACATGTTCACCGGTTTCTCCCAGAACCTCATAGTGAAGTTCACAACCGGAACCTCATAGTGAAGTTCACTCACTGCTTCCAGGGAATTCTCAAAGTAATAATTCTAGCTCGAATTTGTGCCTATGGCCATGGCGAAATGATAAGATTTAAGCTCATATTAAATTTTAATTTCTAGTCAACTCTCCCTTTTTGTCATAATCCAAAAAGAGTTTAAAAAAACTAGATTATAAGCTAGTCAAGATTATTGGAGAGCATATAAAGCAGACAACTATCCCGCATTCCCAAAGTTTTTGACAAGTGAACAAAATAACATAAGTCCAAACATCCCTAAAATTGTGAAAAGGACTTATAGACTATGATTGCAAGGGGGGGGTTGGTTTCTAGGATTGGAGATGCTAGAGTCTTACCCTTGGATGGGCTGCTAGAGTCCTTAGAAGCAGATTTAACAGTGATCGGTGATTCAACGCAAGTAGTTGCAGGAGTCTCGAGGTTCTCATTCATGTTCCCGTCCAGTGTTTCCTCTTTCTGTTCTTGAGGAACTTCATTTGATACTTGCTCTGATGCTTCAGATGATTCATCATCTCTTAGAATAGCTTCGATGTCCTCTGAGGCTTGCTCAACATGTTGAGCACATGCAGCCTCTTTAGCTTCTGCTACTGCCCTAGTAGCCTCTGCCTTTTCATCTTTAACCCTTTCCCTTCTGGCACTTTTCTCACAGAAATCTTCGAGAGCCAAGGTGTATCTCCTCTGATTTCTATGCCAAATCCCATTCTCATCTTTGAAGAACCCACCTTTCCTGATATTTGTTGGTATTAAGAAGGAGTGGTTGCATAAACCTTCAGGCTCCTTATAAGTTCAAGGAACTCGTTGTTCCTTCAGAATCTTGGTGACCAAAAAGCTGTAGGGGAGAGTCTGACCGTGCCTTGATTTGATGAAAAACTTTATAGGGTCAATCACTTTGCTCACAAAATCAATCTCGAAGCCTTCTAGAATTTTATACATGAGGCACAAGTCACCTAAGGTGACATTTTGAGTAGCCTCCTTGACATGAGGATGCCAATGATGATCCAGTGCAAACCTCTGACAGAAAGCCTTGGAAGGAGGGTTGATGCCAATTGAAACAGGAAAAAGGGAAATTCCTCAGCAGACAAACCAAGAATTGAACTCATTGCCAACCTATTGGTGTAGTCGTTGTTTGCTTCCTCTTGGGCAACATGTGGAGTACGCATGGCTTCCTCCAAAATTGTCTTGTTGAGAATGACACATTGGCCACGAACAAATGACTCCATGTGTGGACTCTCCAATCCACTTCATCAACCAACTTCAAATTGCTGAAAAACTCTTCAACTAACTCTGGAAACCACTCACAGAATGAGAGATGGAAGGAATCAAGTTGTACCTTTCAATCCACGTGATGACCTCGCCCAAACCCTCTTACTAGAGTTGAGCTTGTATCATGCTATTACGGTGACAAAAGTAAAGAGGCTTAAGATGTGTGGAGGAGGATGTAAGAGCCTTCCCTTTCTCGACCTTAGTTACTCCCCGCTTCACACGTGCAGTGGACTGATCTTTTTCTTGTGCCTTTCTCTTGTTGGGTTGAGATGAAGAAGGGAAACCTTGGTGGTCTTGGGTTTCACCGGAGATGGTTCTTACGTAACCTCAGGAGTGGCAGAGCAGGCAAGTTCTGCAGTTTTGAGTCTGAAGACACGTGAAGCGCCTTAGGGGTTCAAGAACTGTCTTCTTGAGTTTTTCCTTCTTCACCTTGGTGATGAAACCGTAAACAATCAAGTCCATGCTAGATGTGTCACTGAGTTCTATAGCTCGATCCTCACCTTGAATAGAAGATGGTAAAGAATTGGTTGAAACAACCACAAAGTCCCTGAGTTGTAGGAAAGCTGGGGTTTTTGTTCCTCTTGTTCTTGATTCACTGATGGATTGACCGAAAACTATGGTGAAAATATTGTCCTTTCTGACGAGCTCATATCAGAATCACTTGAGTAACAGATGAGTCTGGGTATGATCTGGAAATTTTAAGCCATGCAAGATGGAGAGAGTTTTGAAAAGTAGCCATCTGATTTCACAAAATGCCTTTTAAGTGAGAAGCGAGTGTTTACTGTAGATTTATAGACATGTTGAGTCAATCTGAAGCTTTACATAGGAAAGCTTGGAAGATCAAGTGTCTTCAACAGGGTTTTGTAACAGTAACCAAGGGAAAGTAGCAGAAAGATGGTGGATTAATGCAATGATGATGAATGACACATGTATTAAAGGTTTAGAATCGTGTTAAACAGGTTAACTACACAGTTTCTACCAAATTCTATTAACCGCATAATAAGTGTTTAACTCCACATGAAACACCTTTCAAAAATATGTTTGGAAATTACCCACATGGAAAATTAAATTTCTCAAAATTATAATTATGTGATTATGAGATTAATTTTCATATCACATAATTCTTTTTCATTGATCAACGTAATGAGTGACTTACCTGAGATTTCGCATCCCTAATTCCCTTCTATTGGACATGAATCTTTATTCACACAATGGATTAGTGAAAATTTCTACTAGTTCATGACTTGTATCCACAAATTCTAACAAAAGATATCTTTGTTAGCAACATGTTCGCTTATAAAATGATACATTACCTTAATGTGCTTAGCTCTTGAGTGAAGAACTGGATACTTGGTTAAACATATAGCACTTGTGTTGTCACATTTAACCGGTACTCTTCTGAAATTGAATAAAAAATCCTTCAATTGTTGTACCATCCATAAAACATGTCCAACACATCCTCTAACTGCAATATATTCAGTTTCTGCCGTTGAAAGGGCAAGTGAATTTTGCTTTCTTGAAAACCAAGAGACTAAACAGCTCCCAAAAAATTGGCATGAACCACTTGTGAACTTCCTGTATACTTTACTTCCAGCAAAATCAACATAAATAAAAGCATGTAATTAAAAACTTGTATCCTTTGAATACCATACACCAATATTAGGAGTATCAACCAAATAACAAAAGATTCTCTTTACACAATGTGAATGAGATTCTTTAGGATTTGATTGAAACCTTGGATATAGGGCAACATTGAATAGAATGTTAGGTCTACTAACTGTAAGGTAAAGAAGGTATCCAATCATTCTCCCGTACATCTTTTGGTCAACGTGTGAACCAACCACATCCTCATCAAGTTTGACAGTTGCACTCATTGAAATTGAGCTCGGTTTTGTTGTAGTGTAACCAAACATTTTTCATAAATCTCTTATATACTTGGTCTGACTTATAAAGATCCATTTCTTTGATTGTTTGATTTGTAGACCAAGGAAGTAATTTAATTCACCCATCATTCTCATCTCAAATTATCCATGCATTAACTTAGAGAATTTCTTGCAGCAAGAATGATTAGTAGCACCAAAAATAATATCATCAACATAAATTTGTACTACTAACATATCTTCCTTAGAAGACTTAATGAATAGGGTGTTTTCCACCTTTCCTCTTATAAAACTATGATCTACAAGAAAAGGTGTTCAACCTTTCATACCAAGCTCTGGGAGCTTGATTCAAACCATAAAAAGTTTTATTAAGTTTGAAAACATGACTTGAAAAGTGTGGATCTTCAAAATCAGAAAGTTTCTCCACATAAACTTCCTCCTTAATAAACCCGTTTAAGAATGTACTTTTAACATCCATTTGAAAAACTTCAATGTTCATAAAACATGAAAAAGAACAAGGCATTCTAATTGTTTCCAGTCTAGGCACTGGAGCGAAGGTTTCATCATAATCAATTCCTTCTTCCTGTGAGTAGCCTTAAGCAATTATTCTATCTTTGTTTCTAGTAACAATACCTTCTTCATCAAGTTTACTTAAAAAAAAAAACCTATTTAGCTCCATTGATGGAGCGTTTTTCAGGTCTTGGAACCAAAATCGAAACATCATTCTATTTAAATTGATTTAGCTCTTTTTACATAGCTAAAGTATAGTTTTCATCTTCTACAACATCATCAATGGTTTTTGGCTCATTCTAAGAAAGAAATGCGTGAAAAGCACATAGATTATAATTAAAATAAGATCAAGTCAAAACACCTTTATCAACATCAAATAATATATTGTCTTTTGATTCGTTGGATTGGTACTTGAATTTTCATTCACTTGGAAGATCTTATGATAGTTGAGCAACAATTTATTGTTGTTCTTTTAATCTTTCTGGAGTATGCTCAACATGTTGATCAAGGATTTCAAAGGTTCTATCAACATGTTGAGTGGCCTCATTCTTTCCAGTTTGCTTCTCTACTAGACCTTATGTTTAATCATTTGACTCATTGAATACATCTTATTTTTAAACATGATCATCATCTTCTTTGTAAACAAGGCTAGCTTCATCGAAAACTGCATGAATAGATTCTTCTATCATAATGGTCCTCTTATTGAACACCTGAAAGATCTTACTCTTTGTGGAGTAGCCTAAGAATATGACTTCATCATTCTTTGCATCAAATTTTGCTGGAACCGTGTTACCTAAATTCAAGACATAGAATTTGCATAAAAAAACATGTAAGTATGTAATACTTAGTTTCTTACCCTCCATAATTCATATGAAGTCTTGTTGAGTAAAGGTGTGATGGATACTTTATTGAGTATATAGCAAGCAGTACTTGTAGCTTCTACACAGAAGTAGCTTAAGAGTGAGTACTCATTGAGCATTTTCCTCACCATTTGTTCTTCCTTTCCACAACTTCATTTCGTTTAGGAGTCCTAGTTTGAGAAATTGTGAGAAAAACCCAAGGAGTTACAGAAATTACTCATGTCAAAATTATCAAACTCTCCACTGCATCACGTCTTATAACTACAATTTTCATGCCTTTTTTATTTTGTTCCCGATAAAAAAAACTAACAAACTCTTCATAAATTTGACTCTTTTTTGGAAGGAAAAATAGTTCAAGTATACCTGATGTAATTATGAATGATTACTAAGAAGAATCTTTTACATCGAGGTTGAGATTGTACCAAATAGATTCATGTGAATAAATTGCAAGGCTTTTGTAGTCGACACAACTCTTTGAGCGCGGCGTGACGCTCTTATTCGCTTCCTTTTATGCATGCTTTACACTCTTTATCTTTATCATACTTGATCTTCGGCAGACCACGTACTAGATCCTTCTTTAAAAGCTTGGAAACAGTATGCATGCTTGCATGTCCTAACCTTTTGTGCTAAGTCCAATTATTTTCCTCATTAGAAGCAATTAAGCACTTAACATTGAAAGAATATAATTCATGTAAATCAATAGTATAAGTGTTACCATGTCTTCTGCCAATGAACTCGACCTTATTAGTCTTGTTATTCTATTACATGACATTGTACGGATTTGACAACAACACTATGGCCATTTTCACATAACTGACTAATGCTCAAGGGATTGTGTTTCAAACCTTCAACCAAGAGAACATCTTACTAATACCAACAACTTGTCCTTTTCTATCATCTCCAAAACACACTATACCTCTTGCTTTAGGTGTGAAAGTAATGAACTTGGATTTTTCTTCGGTCATATGTCGAGAGCAACCACTGTCCAAGTACCACATCTCCTTCTTCAATATGAATGACTTTACATCTTCTCTAGCCATCATCCACTAGTCAATGTGTTGACAAGATTTCAATGATAACTCAGTTTCAGATTCTTCTCCAGCATTGTAGAGATACTCTTATTCATCACTGTTGAAACATTATTCTTCTAAAGAAGTGTAACTATCACTCCAGATGGCCTAGCATCTCAAGTGTGACTTGTATTTCTTGTAACCTTTCTTATTTTCATGCCTATCTCTCTTTTTCTTTTCATTACTTTGTAATCTAGGGCAATCACACGTGTAACACGTAGGTGGTTGGAAAGTTCATTTCTTTTCTCTCTTTTTTCCATGGCTACTACCCTCCCTCTTGGATATGTTGAGTCGCTTTCTCACCTTTCTTGCAAGAAGAACTATTTCATGTCCACTTATTTCTCTGAAGGTGGATGAATGGGTGAAATATTCATATTTTTCCTTTGCTTTCAAAGTTAAAAACTTCCCTTTCCTATTATGCTTTTCTTCCTCTTTATCACGCATTTCATAGTTCATTATTTTACAAAATAATTCATCAAGACTTAGACATTCAATACTACCTCCCTCGTTTATGGCCTCCTTCTTGCTATTCTCGCTTAGTGCTAAACTCCATAAAACATTTCTTACCAATTCTTCATTTTGGTAGGTTTTTCCATATTGTCTGAGAGGTGTGATGATCTCATAGTTCTTGATCAATATGAACATCTTTGTGGCATTTTCTTGAGTTGTTCCTTCATAAGTGACAACAAGCTTGTCCCATATCTATTTAGGACGCCCTAACATTGGGTGTGTATTTTTCTATGATCAGCTTCAGTGTAGTGTTGGAATTCTTGACACATCAAGATCATTTGAAGTGGTACTTGAGCTCATGGAGCTAAGTAAGAACTCAGAGGAAGCTTAAAATATCTTGCCTCAGCTCATCTCAGCTAGAAGTAGTTATACTAAGCTCACATTGGCTCTAGGGCAACTAGAAGTAGTTTCATTCAGCTCAAGTTAGCTAGAAGTAGCTAACTCCATCTCAAGTTAGCTAGTCTTGATGAAGAAGTGATTTTAAGCTCAAAGTGAGTTGAAAGGAGTTTTATGGAACTCAATTATGTGAAATGTGGTCATATGAATACTTTTGTTGTATTTCATAAGTAGTAACCACCCATTGGTACCTTTTTACACAAAATAAGAGTATTTTGGTAAAAGGGTATGTCTAGGGCTAACCTAAACCGTTAGTACTAGCACAATTTGGTATGACACCCTTACCTTGGCGGTTATGGGAGTTGGCAGGCCAAGGGAGACTCCATTTTGACGAAAAGGTGCCATTGAGAAGGCACCCTTTCGCTAAAATGGGGTGGTTACCAAGTCTTAAGGCTTGTATAAGCCATAAGGGAGTAACTACCCCTCAAGGCCGAAACATTGTGTATTTTCGGCCAAGAGGGGTGGTTACTAACCCCTTGTAACTGCCCCATCTCTTTATAAAAGAGGGCAAAGGGCCATCCACAAGATAAGTTTTTTGAAACATTTGTTTTTCCTCCTTCACAACCTCTCTTCCTAGAAGCCGAAACTAGGGTGCTTCCTAGAGCATTTCGGGTGAACCTTTTGTTTGTGTTTGTTCAACACAAATAGCCTCATTTCCTACACATGCAATCCGCCCTTGAAGATTTACTAGAAAGCTTGAAGATCCAAGAAGAAGAGGCACCACCTTCTCCAAGGTACATGGTACATTTTCTTCTCCCCTTCTCCTCTTCTTCTTCTTCTTCTTCTCTTTCTTCTTCACGAATATGAAGAGGCATGATTATACAAAGACATCGTGCTATCAATCTTAGAATTTATATGTGATAATGCGCATGCATATGAAATGGAAAGAGACTAAGAAGGATCTAAATTTATCAAGATATGCACCCAATTATGATGAACCCCACTCTACATATCACTCCCACCAAAGAAGACCTTCCTTACATCCTCACCATTATCCTAACACCACTTCATGCAGATGAGGCTCACACCTAAATCGAGCCTCTCTTGTAGTTCCAATTCCTTCACCACAACCACATCATACTTTCACCTATGACTACCAAACTCTACATTAAAAAGTCTCTTTGTCACAAGAGCATCCGATAAGAGTTGGAAAGGATGATAAGTAGAGAAAAAGAGAGAATACAAGAAACTACCCTCGGGCTTTCAACCAAGATCAATGAAGAACTAACCAATGCATCTCAAAAACCTTGTTGTTCTTCTTTGTTTATGTAGGAAAATAATGAAGAAAAGGCCACGGATTTTCTAGAAGAAAAGGAAGCTCTCACCTTTAATTCATTTGAAGATTCTAAGTGGGAAGAAACAAGTGTTGGTAATGAAAATTCTATCTCTTTCTCTCCTACTTAGAATATGATGAGCATTGATCCATATCACATGATGATTTCTCTTTTCATGATGATTCTCTAGAGTATGATAAGGCTAATGTTGAGCATAATGAGGAAGAGTATGAATATGCATCACACGTTTCATATGAAACATATGATCATTGTGACCCTTATGTTTTGAATGAAGAAAATGTTGATGAAGATTCAAACTCATTTGCCTATGAATGCCATGGTGATGAATAGTTTGAGCATGACACTTCACCTTGGTCACCAAATTCTAGCCATGACCCTTCTTTGATGCATGAATTTGATGTTTTAAACATGAATGATGAAAATGCATGGCCTAGGCTCACATTTGATCCGGGCATAAACAATGATGCATGATTTGGTTGTTCTTCCTTTGTGATTGAGTAGAGTTCATGTCAAGATGAAGAGAAAGGGCGGATTGTCCATCTCATTACCTCTTTCTTGCACACTTTTTTTACCATTAAGGTTTAGTTCACTAACCCATAATGTTCTTCCAAAGTGTGTTGTTTATGTTCTTCTTTTTAAATTGTAGGTACTACCCCCTTAAGATTCGAGGATGAATCTTCTTAAGAGGGAGAGTTTGATATGAATCTCTGATCCTCAACACTTACTCAAAAGGAACCATCTCGAAAGAAAGGGCAAGTGAAGCTTGGAAGAGTAATTTTGGAAGATAAAGCTTGAAGACCACCCCTAAAGAGGCTCAACATATGCCTATATAGTATGAGTCCAAAGTGGGAATAATGGATCTCACATTAAAGATCTTCCAAATATGAAGAAAATGGCTTCTTAATCAACCCAATCGGAGTTCCAGAGCTTATGATAATCACAAAACAACGTAGGAACCCGATAGATCATAAGCTGGTGCGACCACATGTGACCCTTGGCCCTTGAACAACACGGTGCACCCCTCTAGCCCTCGAGCACTTCACCCCCGTACCCTTGAAGATCAGGATATGGCGTCACCCTCAGTGTGCCTCAAGCGAGACCTTCATCTTTTAGGGCGACCCTTACCCTCACGCCATGCATTTGACCCTCGCCCCAAAGCTTTGTCCTTTTGAGTTTTAGGCGCTGGATCCCTGTTCTTTTTGCTTGTAATTTTGTACAAGAGCCAAATCTTTTATAAATGGGATATCTTTTATCCCCATCATCATTCCCTTATTTCATGGGATTTCTTACCCATATCCCATCATTTTACCATCCCCTCGATCCTCTATAAATGATGGAGCTTTGTAAATTAGAATCCAAAGCATATTTGAATGCTTGAGAGTTAATTTACTCAAGCCATTATTCTCACTTTGTTTTCTACCTTTCCATAAACAACCCTTAAGTGTTAAGCTAAAGATTGACATCTAACATTGCTCTCCATTTAAGGATTGAGCTCCTAGATTGTTTCCTTCCCCTGTAATTAACTCCTTTGGATAAATGCATTTGAGCATTGGAATGAGGGAGAGCCAAATCTATCTTTGTGTTTTTTCAACTCCATCAAGTTAGATCCTTGAAAGAAGATTGAACCCCTACACTTGTACTGAGGATCATATTATCATGGCCTCCCCAGTAGAAGGCGGATAGCCTACATTCTTACCACATCACACAAGAATTTGTCTTCATACTTACCAATCTTCAAAGGCACTTCCACTTTCTTTAAGACATTCACATGGGCACTATCATCAAACCATTGAAGATAGTAGGGATTGGGATGCTTTGTGGTCTTGAGGCCCAACTTCTCTACCATGATTTCACTTACAGCATTCACACAACTTCCACTATCAATGATGAGACTACAAAGTTGGCCATTTACCACAGCCTTGGATTGAAACAAGTTCTCTCTTTGTGAATTTTTAGTTACCTTAGGTGTAGATTCCAATACTCTCTTGGTGACAAGTATGAGACCTTTTGGGGGTCTCTCTCCTTCCTCTTCACTTTCTTTAATGTTCTTCACAATAGTGACTTCCTCCTCATCTTCACTTGATATCTCTTCATTTGCTCTCACCACCATGACCTTCTTATTGGAACACTCAAAGGCGTAGTGACCCTCACCTACACACTTGAAGCGTTCTATGTTCTTGTGTGTTAGGGTGGAGAATTAGGTTTTTGGCTAGTGTTTAGCTTATGGTGGAGTGTTTCAGGCGGGAGGGTATTTCTTTGATGAAGGTCTATTGTGGGTGGTGTAAAAATGGGCTTAGTAGAAGGGTTTGGTCGAGACCAAGAGGTTTTGTTGCAGGGTTATGAAAAAGTGGGATTGGAAGTGTTTCTCTTGAGTTTCCTCTCCACTCTGATGGATTTATGGACCAAGTCCAGGTAGTTCCTATAATCATAGAGTTCCACCATCTTGGCAATGTCATTTCTTAAACAATAGAAAAACCTAGACATCTTAGCTTATTCTCTTTCTTGGATATTAACTCTCATTAGTGCACTCTCCAAGTCCTTCTGGTAGTCTTCCATAGATCTATTACCTTGCACAAAGTGTTGCAATTTCTGGAAGCACTCTCTATCATAGTTAGGGGACATAAATATGTTCCTCATCACAACCTTGAGTTGCTCCCATGAGTCAATGGGTTGCATGTTGCATCAGACTCCCTCTATGTTGGTTTGCTCCCACCAGGTATGGGAATAGCCAAAAAATTCTATCAGTGTCAGCTTAAGCTTAAGATCATCAGTATAAGCTAAACAATCAAAGATCATGTCATTTTTCCTTACCCATTCCAAGAACTCTTCTAGGTCACTTCATCCATAGAAAGAGGTGACTTGAAGCTTAACATTCTTGAGAGCTTGATGTTCTTGGTTTAGAACCCTCCTTCTGGGCATTTTGTTTCTTTGTGAGGGCAAGTCTTCCAAGTATTCTTCCTTCTGATGCAACATTCTCCTTTGTTGTTCCCTGGCTAAAGGTTCTTCATAGTAACCTTCATTTGGGTCATAAATGGGGTTGAAAGGTGGTTGTCTCCCAAGGTTGATTTGAGGTGGTAGTTGAAGGTTGTTTTAAAGTGGAGGTTGGAGGTTATTTTGAGGTGAAGGGAAAAAGTGAGTTTGGAGTGGGGGTAGAAAGTTGGTTTGATTGGGAGGTAGGAGGTTGGTTGGAGAGTTTTGGTGGAATTTACCTTGAGGAAGTTTGATGGGATGGATAGTTTCTGGAGTGGGAGTCCCGCTTCCTTCTGGTTTCTTTCCTTGAGCTTTCTCCAACTGTCTCACCTTCTCATTGGTATCTCCTATCTTGAAATTCATCTCCTTCATCTCCTTGGTGAGTGAATCAAGAGCTTGAAATATGTTGAAATGCAGAGGACTGGTGTCACCTCACTCCATTGCTTCAAGTACCTGAGTGTTTACTCTCCCTCACTTGTGTTTCACTCAATTGGATTTTTTCTGAATGTAACTCTCTTGCCTTTTACCACTCAAACTCCTAGCTTAAATTCTCCAAGGATGCTTCAATCACCCAATCTTCCCGACTCAAATGTTGGCAAAAAAGTGAGGACAAACAAAATTTCCAAGCACAATTCAAAACTCCAGTGAGAAAAGTACTAGTTACTTTTTGACTTGGTTTGAAATGTTTAAGGTGGGTGGGGGCCGAAATAAAAAAAGTTGGGTGTTTAGAAAGGCTTTTTAAAAGATTGATGGTACACCTTTTAAATTTCACAAATACTTGCTTTTTTTTTTGTGCTAAGCATTGCAGCAACCAACAATTCGCTTTTGAGAACTTCTTTTGATCTTTGATCCCACTTTGGAAACTTCTTTCTTTCAAAATGTTTAGCGTTTACCACAAAACTTTTCTCTTTGAAAAATATTTTGTACACCACAAATCTGAGATGGAATCTAGAAAAAAACCAAGTGTTCTTCCTAGATTAAAAATGAGAAAGTTAGAAGATGACTATTCAAGCAAGTTACAGCCAAGCACAAAGGGTTTTGAAAAATTGCAGAAAATAGAGATAAGTTTTTTGTAGAAAAATGAAATTATTACCTCAACATGATGCCTCAAGGTCTAATACCACTTGATATGAACATTCAAATATTCATAATATGGAGGATCTAGCTTTTTGAGAAACTGATAATGTAAGGCGTGGCCTTTAAGACCTCCAAGCTATTTTTGGCTTGGCAATATAGAAGATAATGCCGATGATGGAGATGGTTCTAGCACCTTTCTAATCTAAGATAGAAAAACACTAGAAATAAGGTTTGAAATCACTTTAATGGAATCAAGGAGAGGGCACAAATTGTAGGAAACAAGGAGAACAAAAGCTTTGGAGTAAAAAAGATCATAAATGCTTCAAATTGTGTTCTGAGTTGAGAAGTGCAACAATGAGCCATATTTATAGGTGTTAAGGGTGACCTAGGGTTTCAAGAAAAGGCCTACAAGAAAGAAATATAAGAGATTACAATTCCATAAGTGAAAAATGAGTAACTTCTAAGCAATTCCTCAAGTTGCTCTTCAAGCTTTGCTTAACTTGCTCTCCAGGCTCAATTGATGCCTCCTCAAGCCTTCTAGAAGATTCTTGTTTTGTACAGATTGGCATCTTCCCTTCTTTCTTTGTTCATCTTCCTATTTTATAGGCTCTAGAGTGTGTGTAGATGGGTAGGAGCGTCTCCAGATCTTCATATAGCTGTTACATTAGAAATATTTCCATTTTGGATCTTTATGAATACTGGTTGATTGATTTCTATCTGTTGTGAATCTTTCCAGATTTTTGTCATCTTTCATCAATGCATTGATGAAGACTACCTTCAGCAACTTCATGAATTTTCTTCTTCAATCTTGATCTTTTTTTAGAGCTTTAAACTTGAATGTCTTCTCTTATTGTTTTAGCTCAGTAGTGGAGTGGATGGCTTCATGATTTCATACTTCATTTCTTTTGAAACACGAAGCTTGCATTTTGAACATCTTCCCATCAACGTGTTGATGCTCACTACATTACACACATTTTTGAACTGATTGCATATTTGCAATCTAAAATCTTCGGTATTTGATGGAGCCATTAGATGATAGTTTCCATCTTCTTCATCTTCAACATATTATCTTCGAATTCCTATGAATGTGACTAAGAAATAAGTCCACATGAATATATGTCGAGATATTCATTATGCACCTTATAACACATGATTTTTTGTACTTTTGAGTATTGTTCACTTTAATACAAACAATGTTGATCTTCATAACCATGAACTAGTAATCTTGGTGAAGACACTAAGTTTATCAAAACTTTGCCTTCTTGCAAAGTTATCAAAACAAGTGGTTTGAGGCAATAAAATCAATGATAAGAGGTTTTCAAGAGTTTTGTTTTCAAAACTAAGTTTTGTAAATATGTTTTAAAGCCAATTCACCATCCCTTGGCCATTTGTGTGTTTTCAACTAGTATCATAACAACTTTCTTTTCAAGAACCTTTCGGTTTAAAGTCAAGAACAGTAGCATGCACATCAATCTATGTAGAACAGAGCACAACCAAGCTTCCACTATTTGATTCTGTGAATTTGCCATGGTGGAAGATTAGAATGGAGATGTACATCAAGGATCATGATTATCAACTCTAGAGAAACATTGAGGATGGACCACTAGACTTTAAATCCAAGACTCTCAGAGAATATAAACCTGAAGATGACAAGAAGTGCTCCATCAATTCCAAGGCTATAAGTTTAATTTCATGTGCTCTCACACCTGATGATGTGGAACCACCGAGATACCACATTGCTCAAATTAGAGAAGTGGAAGACCTAGCTTGAATTTCCACCAAAGGTGAAGACAAGGCCAACGTCCACCCAAGAAAAGTCCCAAGAAGACTTTTGGGCCTAAGCCACAATTATTGAACGTAAGACAGAAGCCCCAACCCAATGGGCTAAAATCTACATGTAGTCTTAAAACCAATGACCTTGACATAATAGGCCCAACAGAGTCTCGAGCTCACTTTTTATCCCAATCTAAAGCTCAATAACATCCGATCAGATCGCTAGAGTAAGAGCAAAGCCTTGCTCTAAATCCATCCCATCCTAGCCCAAGCCAATAGTCCAATACTAACATGACCCATCAAGCTTACATATTGGACCAAGTCTTCAAAGTTAGGTCAACTGCATGGATGTTACAGGCACCACGGCCAGACAACCATTTTTTGATGAAGTGTATTTGATGGTTAGGCTTTTTGCTTATTGGACTCGGGTTTAATGTTTAAAGTATGAATATTGGTAATTGTTAGGTTTGAGAATTTTCTGTAGGTATGTTTTATGTTATTAAGTGTGTAAGGTTGTGAAACGATGGATGATTTTGTGTTGAAATGGTTTGGTTAAGTCTGGATGGAAGTAACAAGAAGTTTGAAGTGCAGGTGGTTCAGGCAAGTCGCGGGTGACGCGTGCCGAATGGAGGATGATCTCCTGGACCCTGAACTCATTGGACAATACCCCCG
>JBBYHH010128584.1:3354-14508 GCA_038382905.1 Daphne laureola
TTGGAATGCTACAACGAAACAGTTATACCATGGTAAATGGTGCTATCCTGTTTACTGTTTTTGTTATATTCTTTGGTTCACTGATACTGATTCGGTGGATGGCACTGAATATCATCTTGGTTTTTATCTTCCTAGTTTTAATTCCAATTCAACTGAATATGATCATTCTTTCCTTCTGTTTTTTTCCCTCCGTAATGGTATCTTTTTCCCCCCAATCATAATACTCTCTCTGTCCCAGCAAATGAATACATTTGACTGGGTAAGAAGATTAATGAATATTGTTTAGACTTTAGAGGGTAATAAAGTAAAGTAGCAGATAAAAAAAAGTAACTTTTTTTTAGTGGGAAGAGAAATGAAGGGTGATAAGGTAAAGTTGGTGTGAAAATGTTTCCTATAAAGGAAACACATTAGTTTTGCTGGGATAGCTGAAAAAGGAAAACATATTAGTTTTGTTGGGATGGAGGAAGTAAATATAAGGGATGGACAGAGGAATGGGTACCAGTAGAGCCAAAGATCATAAGATCTACTTTTTCATGTTGCAATTCATTAAGCGATGAAGTCAATTGCCTCATTAGAGCTATTTCAGTCACCCACAGGTTTTCTAAATTGCTAATGTAAGGCGTGATTTCTATGCTGCATGAGATAGTATAATGGTAGGGTTGGTATTCATTGGACATTAGCTCAATTATCCTGATTCTTTTATTAATTTGTTTTCATAAATTTAGTGGCTCTGTTGTAGGTAATTTTTGTTGGTATTACTTCTGCACTGTTGCATGAACTGACTTGTTCAGTGTGTACCAAGGTTGCGAGAAGCAGATGGCTTTGAAGAAATCTTATTAAGATTTGCTAATAACATTTGGGACCAGCTTGAAAACAGTATGGAATTCAATATTTGGAGCCATCAAAAGGTAAATCCTTGTAGTTTATTTTGCCCTGTCTTCTTTTAGTTGTCAGTCTGGACAACTGATGTATGATAGTAACTTCAGAGACTTCTGGAGGCAATCATGAAAGCTATGAAGCTTGCTGTCTCTAGCTGTTCTCAAGAAGGCCAAAAGATCATTATTCAAAAGAGCTTCAATATCTTGTCATCAAAAACATCATATTCATTGAAGGAGCCTTGTCAACGTGCAAGGATACAGATTGCTGAATTTATAAATATTTCCAGTAAAGAGGGCTGGATTTTCTCTTTATTTGCATCAGTGGTTATGGCACTTCGCCCTCAAACACAAGTTCCAAATGTAAGAGCTATACTATATTTGTTTATGGTAGCCCTTCTACAAGGTTGTGTTCCTGCTGCCCAGGCTTTGGGCTCAATGGCAAACAAAACAAATCTAATAGCCTCGAAATTTATGGAATCTGATGATTTTACCTTTGAGGAGGCAATGGATATTATTTGTAATGCATCAGAAATTAGTGGTGGGATGAAGGAAAGCAAGAAGACCGGTCTTTTTAACATGTGTGGTGCTGGAAGTAGTACTGGACTTCAAACTCATGCCATCATGGGACTCGCATGGGTTGGAAAAGGGTTGCTTGTGCGGGGTCATGAAAAGGTCAGGGATGTAACCATGGCCCTTCTCAGATTTTTACAGTCAAGTGAGGAAACAAGTATTCAGTCAAAGAAATTGGAAGCATTAGGTAATGATATGGACGGGGATTTGCATGATCCTGTGATGAAATCTGCAGCAGATGCATTTCAGATTCTCATGAGTGACTCTGAAGCATGTCTTAGTCGAGAATTTCATGCAGTTATAAGACCTCTTTACAAGCAGCGTTTCTTTTTAACCATGATGCCCATTTTCCAGTCTCTTGTGGTTGCATCAGACGCCCCATCAAGGTACATCACTTCTTGGACTTTTTTTTTTGTTACTCTATCATTATCACATGTTAGTATTAGGAACTGAAGTAGCAGAGTTTAAACCCGGATTTGATAATCTTCTTCTGGCAGCACTGTTTAAGGGTCCAGCTTATAACCGACTGGTGTTGAGTAGATAGACTCACAACATTAGAAAGTATCGCTAACTGCTTGAATTAACCATGTTGGGTTTCCTACTTGAAAATGCCCCTTATGTGGAGTCCAGTGAGAAATTACTTCTTCTCTTGTAAATTTGAAGTCAAAGAAAAATGAACAAAGATTTCTTTTGGAGTATGTGAAGTTTTCTATAAGTGCCATGTTTCTTTTTGTCTTTTTTTTTTAAAATAAATAAATATATCTTTTTTGCGTTTATTTGTTTTTTCTTCTTCCTGGTTATAGCTGAATACACTGCTAATGGAAATAACATATTGTTCCAGATTGTGGCTGTATCGGGCTTTTGCACATGTTGTAGCATATACTCCTCTAACTGTTGTTCTGGGAGATTGCAAAAAGGTCTGCATTGAATTATAACAAAATTTCTGAAAGTCAGATTCATGGAATTTTCACTTATTTGTAACTACGTTCTTAATACATCTAATGTGAATTATGTTATTACTGCAGGTGATTCTTATGCTTTTGGAGGCGTTAACTACAGTAAGCAATGATGTTAACCAGAAAGATGTTGCTTACGGTCTCCTTCTTGTGCTGTCTGGAATATTGACAGACAAAAATAGTAAGCTTAATCAGTCTTTATTGAATGCTAATTACTCCCTTCGTCCCTAAATAAATGTTGCGTATTTCTTTTCGAGATGTCCCTAAAAAATTGATGCATTTCCTTTTTTAGAAACTTGAACCCATTTGTTTTACTTAAATACCTCTAACATTCAATCCTCTGATCCTCTAATTACTTATCCTCATAACATTTAACCATGTTTTAGAACCGTGGGGTACTTTTGACCAAAAAGTTATCTTCACTTCATTTCTGAATTTGAATGCACTATTTATTTGGGGACGGAGGGAGTATGTGTCATGCTGCCCAGGATTCTTCTTAATGGTTTCAAATGTGGTGCTAAGATTGTGCTTGATCTTCCGAACGAGGATTTGATAAAAGGTTTATTCCTCATTATCAAAACCTGAAAATATTAGCTTCAGTCATACCGGCAAAAAGACTAATGCCTTCTCGATGAAATTTTTGTTCTCAGTATCTACTTTTGTTTATCACGTTCAACCCAGTATATGTGAGAAGCATGTAGACTCCTGTATTTGTTGCCAGTAGATTTATGTGATTTCGTTTTTCAGGTAGAGATGATTATAATGTAAAGAATGTGTCGCATTATCTTGGTTTTATGCTTAGTGGTACTTGCAATTCCCATTGTTTGAAATCAGTACTACCACTGATAATTGCCTGATCATGCAGGCCAAGAAGCTGTCCTGGATAATACATACATAATCATCAATTGCCTCCTTGGTCTTATTTCATGCCAACATATGATGGTAATAATCTTTCGGCATATAACATTCCTTTCTTTCTGTTTGCTTTCTGGTTCCCATGTCCCCCACCACCTTCCCTTTCTCGTGTCCCTTGTTCAAGCTTTTCTAATATGTTACTATATGTTAATGTAATGGTTAAAGAGAGTATATACCAATAATGTTGGCTGCATATGCTGGCTCCGCCCCTGCTGATAGGTGTGAAGATCGTAGGGACTTTTCATATCTTTTGTCTACTTAAAGTTACAAATGTCTATCTAGGCTTTTGGGAGAAGTACTAGCAAAGCAAGATAGTAGTACTATTCTCTAGGGAGGGCTTTCCATTGAGCATTGGGATGCATACTCAAAATCTTAGTACGCATTGAAGACAAAATTCTAATCTGCTGCAGATAAGAGGGAACTATGCATTAGTTTATATTGTGCTGCCTTTTTTTTGTTTCTTTCCCCCCTTTCTCGAGTAAGGCTATATTGTTGCTATGGCTTTCCTTTCTCCTGATGTATCAGCTTATACGAGAGACAGCCATCCAATGTGTTACTGCAATGTCTGAGTTGCCGCATACAAGGGTTTACCCGATGAGAACCAAGGTCAGTGTAGTGTTTTCTCTAACTTAGGGCTACTATCAGTATCAGAGCGGTGTAAAGTGTGCGTCCCTCCCCCTTTTGATCTTTAAGAGAATGAAGCCTGCCATTTGCTTATATTGGCCTGACGAGTGTGTTATCAGGTTCTTTGTGCGACAGCAAGTGCTCTTGATGACCGAAAGAGGGCTGTTCGTACAGAAGCTGTCAAGTGCAGGCTAGCTTGGTGGGTATTTTTTAACTGCCATCATTTGAAGTCTTATTGCTGTTTCAGTGCAGTATTCCATTTGATTAATCTTTGTTGCTGTTTCCTTTTCCTTTTCCTTTGTTATCAAATAGGGCATCAATAGGTCCAAGAAATGCACCTTGAGTTTAAGTCAGTTGGTGGATGGAGCATGGAAGGCTCAGGAAAATACATGAAGGGTAAGGACCAAGAGCAAGGAGAATGAAGGCTGAGGATGGAGAGGTCACTGAGCAACCAGAATCCATGGATTTACTTTCTAGACCTGTAACGGTGTGTTTGATAGTGTGTGAAAGAAAAACGGTGGCACCAAGAGCCCAAGAGGTCTTCACGGGGCGGTTCGGTCTGTCCAGAGTGCGAGTACACAATTTTACAAAATTTTAAGCGAATTGGATCATAGGTATCCACGTATGTTTCCCAACTGGAATTTTTTTCATGGATATACAAAGTGATGAATGATAATTTTTTGTTGAGTTTGACGAAAGCCTTGTCGCAATCTTATGGGTTTTAAAGATGATAATTGATGTTTGAGATTTATATGAACAGAGGGGTGGGGGATGGGGGGAATTAGTAATGATTTCAACTGAATTGTAATAGGAAGAAAGGAAAAAAATTACTCCTTCCGTCTACTAAAAATTAAATCACTTTGTTTTAAAATTCAATATTTAATTTAAATTTTAATAAAAATAAAAAATAAAAAAAATTCAGAAAAAATGTATTGACTATATTCATTTATTCATTCATTTTCATTTGCAAATTAAAAAAGAAAGAAACAATTGCCTTTGAGCCAAGCGATAGGATGCTCACCGTTAGGTCTTGAGCCCTCCAATTGTCATGATAGACCTCCTTCCGTCACGCTCTTGGCTCCTACCACTTCATCGAACCCTTCACCTTGATGCAACATGTTCAAACTCCAAGCTCTCCTCATCAAGACTTACTCACTTGCCACTAGTTGAAGACACAATGCTTGAATCTTGACTTGAGTTGTTTGTGCTTCTTCTTCTTCTTCTTGTTCCACCTTCTTCGCCATTGCTCTCATGAAAAGCGAGCAGCGGCGAGTCATGAATTGATAAAAGATATAGAATCCTAAACTCAGCTGAATAAGTTCAGGATGATTGATATGATGGAATTCTGGAGAGAGAGAGAGTGAATGAGTGAATGAATTTGGATTAGTAGTGTGTTCGACGCACCAACAACAAATAACCAACATTTTTTAATTTAAAATGAGAGAGAAAGAGAGAGATTTAGGAGAGAATTTTTAAAAATGTGTTAATTTTTTGTGGGAGTGAGTGAAAGAACATAGCCTAGAAGAGAAGGAGTAAGGTGTGGATCTCAACCTCAACTCCGTTGCTGCCAGCAACATGTTTAATAGTAATGAGTAATCTGTTTTATCTTCATCTTTTTACCTTATTCATCCACACTATCACATCAGTTGATACTTTCTCTGTCCAAACTTATCGTCACTTTGATAAAAAATAGGATAATTATAAAAAAAAATCTTCAGGTTTATCATAATCTTCACTTTGTTTCCTGTATTTTTAAAATTCTTAGAAAAATCCTGAGGTTTGAGAAAACCTACAAAATCCTCATTTGACTGTTAATTTTTTTGAGAAAATGCTCTTATATACCCCAAAAAAATTAACCATCACAATTTTATCCCAATTATTTCACACTTCACAAATTTATCTCCTCTCACCCATCTTCAGCTCGACAAAATTACAGATATCTGACCGGTTTCAGCACCTTTGTCGTTCTGGAGATGGGTGAGTGTGGGTAAATTTGTGAAATGTGAAATAATTGGGATAAAATTGTGGGGGTTAAATTTTTTAGGGTATATAAAAGCATTTTTTCAGAAAAATTAACAGTAAAATGCAGCAACTTAATGGTCAAAATGGAAGGAAACCTCAGGGGATTTTTCTGAGAAATCTAAAAATGCGAGAGACAAAGTAAAGATTATGACAAATCTCAAAGGATTTTTTGACAATTACCCTAAAAAATATTGATCATTAATTCATTTTATATAAATTTTCATTATTACCCTCTTTCAAATTCATTCTCATCCCTCCAAACCTATTTTATAAACTCTTTAAATAAATACATTTGTAAGATTAAAAATAGACTAAAACAAACAAGTAAAAAATACCATTTCATTTGAGATAAATTTATACGATTACACATTTGTAAGAGTAAAAAGAGTAAAAATAGACTAAAACAAACAAGTAAAATACCATTTCATTTGAGATAAATTTATACGATTACACAGTCAATAGATGCAACAATTTTATTTATTTATTTTTCATTTATGCGTTTAACTTTAGTAACGGACGTGAAATTGCAAATGAGGTTCAAGGTCTGTCTGTCTTCTTTGTTTTTTGTTTTTATTTTTTATAAGGGTTCAAGGTCTGTCTTAATTAAGGGTATGTTCTTCAACCTGCTTTTACAAAAAAACTAACACTTTTTTTAAATTTCCATCCCAAATCACTCTCCCACTCCCTCATCTCAAATTTGAATAGGTATTAATTTTTTGCTACTTTTGTTATCAGTCAAACACACCCTAAGAGCGTATTACAGGATAAGACTACATCGTCATCATCATGCATGCTACACCGACACTGCATGATTCACTTCCTTCCAAGTTGTAACTAGGAACTTCCCAGTACCAACCAACATCCACAATTTCAATGAGTGGTCAATCAAAGTAAAGAATGGGAAACTGGAATACATCATGGTGTAGCATATCATATCATAGCAGATCAGAGGAAGGGTGGCAAAACAAGACCGCTGCTCAAGCTCTCCTCATGATTAGCAGAAGAGAAACTGTCTGTGGCACTCAGACTCAGCGGTACCTGCGGTAGGCAGGGCTATACATGCAGCTCTCAGCATATTGGACCAGGTCTTTTGGCTGCGGAACCCGAGTCGCCAATCCTGTAAAACCATTGTATATTCATGGCAACGCCACCTAAATTGTGTCACTACTAAATTCTTGCTTAACAAGGCACGCACTTACCCAGCTCATAAGCTTTTGCTGCTACTTTAGCAGCAATATCTGCTGAAATCTTCCTGATGTTTCTGAATGGCGGGTACATTTGTCCCATGTTAAAATTCTCCTCCGTTACCTGTGAAGCCAAAGCCTCTGCTGCTCTCAGAAGAACCAAACAACAACAACAACAACAAAAAAAATGTATCAACACTTGTAAGATATTTTTATGAATATATAAGATCATGTTACTTTGATCCATGCTAGCCAAAAGCTTGGCATCCATTCGGGTTAATTACGGATTTAGGACATAGTAAACATATAAGGGTTAAAATGGAAAATAGGTAAGTTGATGGAGTTAGGAGATAAAGAAGATAATCATGACAAGGAATTAAGCAGTGGAGTAACTGAACTGAAAAGAAGGGAGGAAATAGGTGGAATTGCGATGGATTCACAGAGGAAGCCATTAAGGTAAAAATTGGTTATAAAATGAAGAATAAGAATTAATATGAAAGTTTGCAGCTAAAATTTTAGGTCATAACAGGACTCATTTGGATCCCTTTAAGATATTAAGGAGGTTCAAGGTTTCAGGAGGGAGCACAAACCGTCCTTATACTCATCCCTTTCAAGGTTTGTCTTCACGCATGGTGTGTAAATTTTTCACTGATCAAGAGGCAAACTGAAGTGAACCTTTTTTTGTTTGTTAGTGAACCTTTACATGGTTTCTCTTTAAATCCTTTTAAAGGTAACTAAATGAGCTCTAGTTCTGTTCAATTAGCAAGAAACAAGTACACAGAGATGCTTCATGTTAACGAGTATAAGCACAAAGATGTTTGAATACAGTACAAGGTACTCTTTGTACTCACAGGCTGCCAGAAACATATCATCGTGAACACGGATTGCACCAGACATTATTAGGCCCAGACCAAATCCAGGGAAGATGTATGCATTGTTTGCCTGGAGGTTGTAAGCACCAAGCCAAGCCAAGCCAAGTCAGTCCTCAGTAAAAGGAAATTATTGCAAAATAAAATGAAGAGAAGAACTTGAAACCAGAAGGGGAGGGGGGATGCTACACAAGCACCTGTCCAGGTACAAAAATCTTCCCTGCATATTCAACAGGGTCGAACGGGCTTCCACTGGCAAAAATGGCACGACCCTGTGTACAGCGGACATCTTCAAACAATGAGAAAATGTAACAAGAGTTTCTGAACAATTGCACCTTAGGACAAAATTTACCAGACCGATAACAGATAAAAACTTCTGAACAAAAGAAATGAAAAAAAGGAGATATACAGCAGATGAAAGGAGCATCAGTCCAACTTACCTGACTCCAGATGTATGCTTCTTCAGCCGTACATTCCGATTGAGAAGTCGGGTTTGAAAGAGCGAAAATAATAGGTTTCTGTAGCAAAAGGAAAACATAGTTTCAGCTAGCTTCCTTCAGCCAAAGCATTTTTGTCAAATAATTATACATAAACAGGACACCTCGTTCAGGGATGCCATAGCCTCAACAACTTCTTTAGTAAAAGTCTTTCCTACTCCCGATGTTCCAATTAGCACCGTTGGCTTGACTGCCTGTTCAATTATAGGTACTAAATCTATAAGATCTTTGTCCATCAGATATTGAAGATTCTTCCTAAGTTTGAACAACCGATATTGGAAGAGATCTCTACATTAACAGCATCCACAAGTCCCTTGACTGGTTCATGATCATGTGCCCAGGGTTTCTTGAAATGTTGAAGTGATTCAATGCGAGATCTAACAATCAACCCCTGCAGGAAGACATCGCTACTCTTAACCGAAGGGAGAAACAGATAGCAGTGTTGTCTCAGTGCAAAGCGATAAGAAGATGTTAGTACCTTCGAGTCAACCAACCAAATCTTTTCACGAGCCTCTTCTAGTGGCAAATTTGTCTGCAAAAGAAGTTAAAGTAGTTCAGATGCAATCATAGAACTGAGCTTGACAGACCTGCATGAATGCAGTAGTAACAGTATAGCTTCAACCTGTTTTGACATTTCAAGGGCTATGAGTTCTGCAATTCCAGTGCCAGCCTGTTCCCAACCAAGCATTTGATAAGGAAGAAAAATAACTGAATGAGAAGGAGAGATTCTTATGGAACTATATAAAAGCAGTGAGCCAATGTTGCATATGACATAACAAACTTAGAAAATAGAAAGCATGTATTGTTGTGTGATAACTTAAGTTAACAGTATCTCCGGACGGTCTGCCTTTTACCCTGAGTAGTGCGACAATATCGCAATCCATTAAATTCCTTCAGTCTTTTATTTATTTAGCTCTGATAGCAATATTAGAAGGATAGGCTGCCCTTCTTTCACTCAACTACCCGAAAGCATGAGCCTCTACTTTCAAGTAGCGATGAATCGATATCTTTGTTGGTTTATACTGGTTCATTGAGGTTTGTTATCAAAACGAAATGAAAAAAATGTTTCTAAGTACTTGCCTCTCCAGCACCAAGGAATAAGAACCTATGATTAGCCAAGGTTCCCCCCAGCAATTTCAATGCTGCAATAAGCCCTGCAAGGACAACAGATGCCGTTCCCTGGAATAAATAATTATCATCATCTACTGCAATTTAATCCCAACTATGGTGGAGTCAGTATGAAGTTTATAGTATTTAACCTCAGATATTCATGCCACAACATATAGCACGAAAAGAGGAAGAGAAGTTCGGAGGGGAGGTAAACAAACCTGAATATCATCATTAAAAACAAGATGGGTTGTGCCATACTTTGCAAGCAAATCAAAGGCATTGTGGTTGGCAAAGTCCTCGAACTGAAAATTTATGCAGTAGATCAGAAGATATAGGATACCAGATTGGGAAGGAGAAACCTTTAAGAAATCCATGTTTTAAAACAACGCATTGTCTGTATCTTCACTTCAGCAACACAATTACCTGAACTAGAACTTTCTCCCCATAGTTCTGCTTCACTGCAGCCATGAACTCGTGCATTAGTTCAGCATATTCCTGGACAGGCACAAATAATATAAGTTATTACTTCCCAATACTGTCCAACCAGAATCAAGAGACACAACAAAGTAAAGCAGTTTTTTAATGGAACCATACTCACTTGACCAGTAGCCCTTCTTTGCCTAAGCCCAATATAGAACTCATCATTCAACAACTGCTCATTATTGGTACCAACATCGATTGTTACAGGCAAGCACTGCACCAATGCAGCCAATCGATAAGCCAAGTTACAGACATTGAATGTGAAATGTGAAAAGAATTGAGCAGGTTAGCATCAAGTTTGGACTGTTGCAACTAATTTCAAATGAGAATCGTAACAAGGTGCACAACCAAATCCAGGAAAATGGTAAAACATTAAAGGCCAACCCATCAAAGATTTGACTAATGATTATATAACACAGGATCAGAACACAACGCCTAGCGGGATATCAACAGACAGCACCATGTGATAAGCAATCCTGAAACAGGAACTTACAGCTGAAGGGGGAACACCTCCTAGTGCTGTATATAAAGAAAGTTTGCCAATTGGTATTCCCATTCCCTGTGAAAAAGTCATCAGTTCCAATACAAGGTAAAATTTATAAATAAATAAATAAATAAGCTAACAGGTTCGAAATAGTTTGGAAGCAGTTATCATAAGAGAACCAACTCAGAGTTTTGCAAAAGTCAACCTGACAGCCAAGGTCTCCAAGTCCCAAAATCCGCTCACCATCAGTCACTACAATGACCTGAATATTCTTCTCGGGCCAATTTCTCATTACCTCAAGAATCTTTCCCCTGAAGAAGAGTACATAAATAGAGTGAAAAAAAGGACTAGAAAACTACAATGCAATTAAAGAAACATACTTTTCTTTTAAACTGATAAAGAGGCCCTGAGGGCGCCTGAAGATGCTTCCATATTTCTGGCAAGCTTCACCTACAGTTGGAGTGTAGACAACTGGGAGCAATTCCTCAACATTTTCAATGAGAAGCTTGTAAAAGAGCCTCTCATTCAACTCCTGGGAAAAGGAACGGAAAAACAACGGAAAATC
>JBBYHH010128695.1:0-14507 GCA_038382905.1 Daphne laureola
GGCCACAGCCCCGCAAGGCTATGGCCACTAATAAGGCCACAGCCCATCCGTGAAACTAAGCGTTAATGGCTCACCTCCCGAGGGCAAAGCTCTCCCGAGGTCTCAATTCCCAAACGGTCGGGACCCCCTCTGGGGTTACAACTCCCCTCAGGCAAAGATTCCATCCTCTAGGTTGCAGCCCAAGACAAGGCCACTACCCCCTAAGGCCATGGATCCCAATAAGGCCACGGACCCTAAAGGCTATCTTATTGAAGTTGGTAATTTTCGCCTTAGCGATGTGCAACACTTTTATCTTAATGAAGTTGGGTTTTGAATGGAAGGTTTGGCTTGACCATTTCAATCAACAAGGTTGATGTGAAGTTGGAAACTGATTGGGTAGGAAATAAATTAGTAGTTTTCGCCTTGGCAGGTTGTTGCATTGTAACTCTACTCAATGATTCAGGAGTTGTACATGGTACAAATAGCAAGTTAGCCTAGCTAAAGCTTTTGTGACTCAAGTTTACCTCCAAAGCGGCTTGATTTGAACAAGTAGCTTATGGATCTTGGCCCGCTAGAATGTCTAATCGCTAAGACATTCCGAGATAGCAGTGAGGACTATTATCTTGAAGAAAATAGTGGGAGCCCTTTTAATCAAAGCCTTAACTAAAAGGTAATCAAATAAGTTGTGTTCTATCCTGACTATGTATGTTTACATGTTGTAGATTACCATGAAGCAAAACACACCAAACATATCCTTGTGATCTGTTCTCGAGAAGGAGAAGTTGAGTGAAACTGACTTTCTCACTTAATTTTGAAATCTTCAGATTGTACTTACGTAAGAGAAGAAAGCTTATGTCCTCGAGACACCTCTATCTGATGAAGAGCCAGTTGCTACTGCCCCTAGAGGAGAATGAGATGCTTATAAGAACATCTCCAATAGCTTTCTCAAAAGTTCCTCCAAAATGGGGAAGCAAAAGCCATATTCTCCAAAAAAAATTGCTTCAACTCCAACAGTTTCCCAATTTTGAAGAATCATGTATTTATTATAACAATAAAATATTTTATATCTTTGATTAATAATTAATAAAGAGTACCTATACACTGTTTCATGCACACTTTAGCACAGGATAAGAAATAGGAAACAGGAGAAGAGGCGGATGACAGCCGACACCAGAGCGTATAATCCGCCAGAAAATCTAGGAGCACACGTAGAATCCAGATCCTCGCCAAATCCATGTTGATATCAGACTTTCCTTTTCCACGAGAACGTATTGTCACCTTCCTTCATCCATCCCTTTCCTTCATCGCGAAAAAGGCAGATCTATAAAAAATCACGGTGGCCAGCCGGTCACTGCGCATTAATGGAACAGGAGAATTTGATGCGCCCCGATGGCATTACGATGCACCATCATGGGATAATGATGCAGCACCGTTATAGAATGATGCTCCCTAAAATTTTATAAGATTTTTCATCCTTCAAATGTACAATTAATATGATACCCAGAAGAAGCAGTGTGATGAACCCTTATAATAAGATGGTACACCCATATGATTTAACAAAATGATGCATTGTAGATAAATTATGATACGCCACTATACAAAACTGATGTAACATAGATCTGCAGAAAAATGAAATACTCAAAGTTGTTCAAGCCAATTATGATGCGCCCATGAGACATTATGATACACCGTTTTAATAAAGATGATGCACCATTATGATTTAAACAAAAAAGAACACATTATTACGAATAAAGATGAACAATTATGATGTGTCCATGTGACTGTATGATGCACCGTTATAATAAAGACGATGTACCATTGAGATTTAAACCAAATAGTTAACATTATTATGAACAAAGATGTAGAAAATTATGATGCGCCCACGAGACAATATGATGCACTGTTACAATGAAGATGATGCACCATTATGATGTAAACCAAGTAGTCCACATTATTACTAGCAAAAAAACAATTATGATGTGTCCAAGAGACAATATGATGCACCATTATGATAAAGATGATGCATCATTATGATTTAATCCAAGAGTCCACGTTATTACTAATAAATATGTAGAAAATTATGATGCGTCCGCGAAATAGTATGATGCACTGTAATGATAAAGATGATGCACCATTGAGATTTAAACTAAATAGTCCATAAAAATAAAATAGATGATGTGCAGATAGCATATAATGGTGCGTTTTAGAGGAATAATGAAGCGTTACAGATATTAATTGATGATAAAAATATAAATAACAAAAAAAGAGAATTATGTGCCTTGAGCACAAAATGATTCGCTCGGAAAACATAATGATGCGCCTGCGAAACTATATGACGACATCAGAATAAATTATAATGCACCTCAATACAATTTGTATGCATCTCATGGTTATATCATTTTTATAAACATGTGCATCATAATAAGTTGAGGGTGCATCATTAAGGTACATAGGCGCATCATTAAACAAAATAACTTTGTTCAGCTTCGGTTCTTCTTCTCCACGATGAAATCGCGACGACGATGACCAACTCATCTCCGGTTGAGTTCTACTGCCACGGACTCCAGGTACGACCTAAACGACATGTAGGATCTCGATAAGTATGGAGGACGGAAAGCTTCAAAGTTGAGATCCATCGGGAAAACAACGTCGGTGAAGTTGTAATACATATAGCACCAGTTACTGTCGCCGACCAACATCCAGCCATCGGGTAACAGAATCGTCGCAGGATAGTAGATCGATGATTGGTGGGTGTTGGGCGGGCGAGCTCCCATCCGGATATGCCGTATTTGGCATCATTGATTATCAGAATCATTGGAAGCAAAATAACACGGCCAGCCATGCGAATGACGTAATCATCATTAAATTCAGGTAGTTTTGTGTAATAATTATGATTATAGATAATGATGCACACTTTAGCACACTTTAAGGGGTGCACACTCTATCCTAAACTTTAACAAATTATTTAGAGAGATGAGAGAGAAGAGATGAGAGATATTTAAACCAATGACAAGTGACAAAATCGAGAGTTTTCTGTGTGGGTGGTTTACCCAAAGTTAATCCATCAAAAGAGATGGATGGAGAAAAGTGTTTGAATGAGGAGTAGATGGTCTTTGTAATTAAAGTCTGTGCATAGCAGTTTTGTCAGCATGGCAGTTGCAGACTTGCAGAGTATAAAATACTCCCTCCGTCCGAGATTAATGCCCTCACTTTGACTTGCACAAAGTTTAAAGAGTTGTGCTGACTATGAGTAAATTGTCAAAAGTGTCCCCAATGGTACAATTGGGTTAAATGGAAAAATTATAATATAACCCCCCAACCTTATCTCTCCATCTGATTTTTTTTTCACGCTGACAAGACGATGCTCTGGTTCAGCTGTACAATTTCCGCCTGTAAACACTTTTCTGGCGACCGACACCAATTTAGGACGAAGAAGAGGCAAGAACTTCAGCTCAATGCCCAGTTTTTCACGACTCAGTTTTTTTTCCTTCTCTTTGATGAAGTTCAAAACTCAGTTTGTTTCAAAGAAAAAGTTCAAATTGGTGTTTGTGGCTTTGGTCTGGGTATAGCTTATAATTGTGTTGGAATTTGTACTGATTTTAGAAAAGAAGATGACAAGTTTAATTCTAACTAAAGTAAATGGTATTTTTGTAATTAAAATTATGTTTTAAAAAAGAACGATATTGAGAGTAGTAAAGTAAAATCATTGTGAAAAAATTTCTAAATATGGAAATATGGTTAATTTTATGGGATGACCCAAAAAGGAAAATGTGATTATTTTTGTGGGATGAATGGAGTACAACTTAGTTGGTAAGTTTAATACAAGAAGAATACAAAATAAGACCTATTGTTCAAATAAACCCCCAACTTAACTTTCATCACAAATTGGTACTACAGTTTTGTAATTTCTTTCCAAAATAATTGCATTATTTGAGTTTTAATATTATGTTTCATTAAAATTATTTTAAAAATAATTTATTAAAATAAAATCTGTATTTATAAAGTATAATTTTAACATATCATTTTCATACCGTTTGACTTATATGCCAAGATGTTGAAAACAAAATCATAAATAAATAAAAAAGTTAAAAAATTCGACAATCATTACGAGATGAATGGGGTAACTCTAATTTTGATCTCATTTGTATGATCCTTTATTTGTATGTTCATTGGATTATTGGTACTTGAAATACTTCATTCGTCCCTAAATAAATGGTGCGTATTTTTTTCTGAGATGTCCCTGAAAAATTGGTACATTTTTCTTTTTAGAAACTTTAGTTGAGTTGTTTTACTCAAATACCCCTAGCATTTTATCATCTATTACTCCAATTTATTACCAAAATTATTTTGGGATGAGGTGGGTGCTAATGATGCGGGTATTTTTGACCAATTGTTTTTCTTCCTCCCATTTTTTAATTTGAGTGCCAAAAAAAATGCACCATTTATTTAGGAACAGAGAGAGTAATAACTAGCGTTAGGATTATATACTCCCTCTATCCCCAAATTGTTACAGTCACTCCGGATGAATTCATTTGAATATTTTATTTACCCAGAAAGTTGTCTGTAATTTTTGGAAGAATTGTAAATTACATGGAAATATATGAGAACTCATCTCCCGGGAGTATATTTGATCTCTATATAACTAGAATTAAGCGTTTAAAATTATTTCAGGAATTCCAGGCCGTTTTTCCAGAATTTGGTCGGAAGGATAAAATGGTCATTTCAGAAAATTGGAACAAAATGAACACTAATTGTACACCATGAGAGCTGCCGATTTTGGTTCTCATTTAGGACACATGTTGATGTTTTTTGGTTGTTAACAGTACATGATGAAGAGATTGAGTGCAAGACTCATCTTAATGATGAAGACTTTATGTGTAAGAGTTGTTCTTACACACTTATCATCAAAATTGGACACCACATCACCCAAACTCCCTCTCTCATAACTGGATCCCTCCCTCTCACCCTTTCTCACTTACCATTTCACTCTTGTGTACAACTTAAACAAAAGCTCTCTCATTTTCTCTCATCAAACACTCTCTTCCTTTCACTCTCAAAAAATAAACCGGACCTTCAACCCTCATTTCGACCAAGTTCCAGTTCCCATCTCCTCTTCACTCCTTCATAAACTTTCTTCATTAGCCTCTTATCTACACGTTTGTAGAAGAAGTCAAGGAGAAATGGATAAAGGAAGTGCCCCAAAAGTGGATTGGAAGCCAACAACTACTGCAGGATTTTCAAGGGTGTTTATTCCATTCTTCCTTCATCATTTCCTTCATCATCTCCACCATCCTCTAGTCTTCAAGTGGTGAAAGTTTAAGGAGCAAGTCTTGAGCAAAAGGTTTTCAAGAAATCATCAAGAAAAACTTAAGGTGAGCTCTCTTTAATGGTTGTTTCAAAGTGAAACTAAGGATGAAAATAGTTGCTCATTTTCTTGGTTTTTCTTGTTGAATGCCAAAATTGTACAAGGATTATTGGGAGCGGTTTCATAACCAACTCTTGGAAAATAGCTTGAGGTAAGCTTATCTTGGTTGTTGACAGGTAGTATAAAATTTTACTACATGATTCCATGAAGTGTCAGAGTTTTATGAATTTTTGAAGTTGTGTAAAAATTCAAAGCATGTTTGAAAATTGTTATTATTCTTGAATCATGTTCTTAGGTATATTTGGAGCAAGTTTAATACTTAGAACATATTGAAAATCTTTGAGGATCATTGATTTTCAAAAGGGCCTAAACTTAAGGCTATTATTTTATGTGGATTTTTGTTGAGACAAATTCTGAAAAAATAGTTTCTGTGATGTGCAGTAACTCCTACATCTATGGTTAAAATTTGTAGAAACGTTGATGAAGTTTGATTAAGGTTCAAATTAAAACCCTAATTAGGGTTAAAAGTGAAGAAAATTGTGAAAAAGGTTATGAAATGGTGATAAATCTGTTTTCCAGCTCTGTTATAAAGCTACAAGTTCAGAAATATGTTTAGTGGAAAATTTAGGGGCTGGCCGAATTTGATTTGGAATGTTTGAAAATAATTTGTGATTTTTGGAAAAAAATGATTGGTGAATAAATCACACAGGTGTATTTGGTAAAACGTTTGCCCAAAAGTTGCTGAAATCTGAAAGTATGGGTAAGTATGGGCTTAGGCCGAAATTATGGACTTAAAAAAATAATTATGGAATTTTTGGAGTTAAATACCAATGAAAGGGAAGAAAATGGAAGAAATAGAAAAGTTTGGAGTAAAGTTTTAATTTGGATAAAGTTCTAGGACCAAGTGTGAAATTAATCATGAAGGATGATTAAATAATGTTTATGTGGAAAATTGGATGAATTACAAAGTTGTTTAACCACTTTAAGTAAATGTTTAACCAAACTAGTCAAACCGTTGACTTTTAGTTAACTTAGTGAAAATAGTTGATAAATTGTAGAAATTGCCTAAGTATAAAAACTTACAAAGTGTAACATTATAGTTTAAGGTCAAGTACCGCAAAGAGGAAAAACTGCTCGGGTCGTCGTCACAAGTTTATTGGTCGACATTTAGGTAAGGGGCTTAATTTTTTTAATATACATTTGAGTTTACTTTAAGCATATTAGGTGAATTAAGGGCTAGTACTCGGGTCGAGCCTGTGGCCCAGTGATTCTCGGGGCTAGTTCCATGGTAAGGATTACGAGTGCAGGTTTTTAAGCATGAATGGCGTTTTCTCTCGGATCACCCGTGATTACGGGTCAATTGTGATATATTTATTGGTCTTTTAAGACTCGACAGTGGTAATGAGGATGTACACCCCACGCTTGTACCATGCGAGATTAATTTTTTACTCCGAGATTTTTACCGGGGGCTGTCATTATTCTGAGAATCCGAGTAGGCCGGTGTGCCACTATCCTACAGGATTGGGTAGGTGATGCCGTCCGACAGGATGAGATGGACATTTATTGCATATCATATCATTGCATTTCATATCCATGAAATATTTAGGATTGTATATATTGCTAGTACATCGCACGCTAATCTTTTATGCAGGTTCAATGTTTTTAAAATTGCATCATCCTTACCTAACCTCTTACTGAGTACCTTTCGAGGAGTCACCCCCCCTACTTTAACATTTTCAGGAAATCCCGATAAATGACCGGCAGCATAGATTGTTGGGTCGTATTGATAGTTATTGATTATCGGAGGTACGTTAAATCTCCTCGAATAGTGGTTCATAGTACGATTAAGGGCGGTCTCGAAAGAGATACTATAGTAGAATAATTTGTTTATGCAAAAGCACTCTTATGACTGTCAAACGGTTATTAAACTTCACTATTTGTGTTTAGCAGTAGCAGCAGTACTTGGGAATTAGTCGGTCGATGATCCCGACTACTCCCCGCAGTACGTACTTAACTCTATGGCTAGAACTCGGGCTCTGTAGTGGTAAAACTGCCATAACACTTAGAAGACGGTCTTTAGTCGAGGAGCTTACACCCAACGAAATGGGCGGCTCTCGGGTGCAGGTTCGAGGCTTTAATAATAGCGCGTAAAATCTGACAAACTCATTAGAAGTAAAAAAACTTTACACAACTTAATAAAAAAATTTAAGGGACGAGTTTCTAAGAAGGGCCACCACACAACATCACGGAGGTGATGCGACGCCACCGCGCCACCGTCCGATTCCCCGACCATCGATACTTCGAATAGACGTTTCCACATCAACGGGAATGGGGGTGGGGGTGACAAAAGTAAAGATTATGACAAACCTCAGGGGGTTGTTTGATAATTACCCTTAATAATAATTGAACAATAAAATCTACTTCATTAATAAAAATGAAACTTACAATAATTGTTTGATAATATCTTAAACATTCTTGAGAATTGTACCTACTTTGAAAATTGCTAAACAAGCTAAATAGTTCAAAATATAACTAAATAAGTTTGAGTTAATCATTAAATCCCTAATTTCTGGATCCTTCAGGTTAGTGACTTCCGTTTGATGATCGATGATTTGAAGGAGAATGTTCATCATCAACCTGGAAAGAAAAAAAAAAAAGAAGAAAAAAAAGAAGAAAAAAAAGAAGTTAACAACTTAACCATATCCAAATTATACTATTTTTTTTAACTATAAATTTTATTAAAAAAATCAACTAGCCTCTTGAGAGAAGGGACAAAAGTCAATACAGTAAAGGATATAAACGAACCCAACAATGGGTCATCTGCTCCAAGACAAAGACCAACAGTTTGAACTCCTGCATGAGAAATATAGAGTACGCCTATTTCATAGTAGAGAATGAGCTTGACAGCAAAGGGAAATGAACCCAATGTGACTGATCTCACTAGTTTAGTCTTCCTTGAAGAGATCCATAGATGAGATTATACAAAGACACAACCAACCAATGTGACTGATCCACACAATTCATACCTAACAACTCCCTGCATTAACACTTTACTTTTCTAACTTGTAAAAGAGCAGGATGAGTCTAGCAACCAAAAGGTTTAGTCTAGAGTATGTCCGTATTTAAGTTGTGCCTAATTGTGCACAAGTGCATTTTATTTCAAAAATGTCATTCCTCCGCTTCTCCTGCTCTTTACGTCACCGGACCTCCACGAAGAATTGAACCACCACTCTCCATCTCTCACTTGTAGCCTCCGACCACCGTAGCTCATTCCTTAAGAACCGGCGGACTGTTAGCAACTCCGTGGTAGCGTCCTCCTCCATCAACAATCATCGAATTCATGACAATTGTAAGAGATCTGTTTGAATGAAAGACTATCCGACCTGACAAAATCCGCAAACAGAAGCCACAATCGACCACGCCGGAGCAACCAATCGTTTCCCCAATCATCGACGCTCCATTCCTAGCCATTTCCTGAGCTAAAAGATGCAATTCATCCTACGCCCTGAAACTGCAACCTGCTGCAGGCGACAGAATTATGATTCCCTTACATACCATTACGATGTGCTCTCGATTCATTATGATGCTCTTTTTTATAAAAATAATGTAACCATGAACTGCATACAAATAATGCTCAAAACTATCAGAATGGAGTTAATAAAACCAATTAATGCCAATTAATGATGAATTGGAAGAATATCATCTCAAATAGATGGAAGAAGATAAATTTTCAGAAAAACAAGCATCACATTGCACCACAAAAGTATCATTTCGCGTATAAGCATCATTTGATGCATGAAGTGCATCATTTTGGAGGATGAGTGCATCGTCTGAGTTCATCATTCAGGAGAGAAAGCACATCATGTGTATGTTGCAATGCATCATTAATGGGGAAAGATCATCATGTTTGTAAGAGAGAGCATCAAAGTGGAAAGGGAGAGCATCACTCGGGTCACCAAGCACATCATTTTGAACAGTTGAAGAAAGTGAGTACATAATTAAGTCATCAGAATGAGTGCATCATGTTTGTAAGGGAGAACATCACAGTGCAACGGGAGTGCATCGTTATGGTCACCAAAGGTATCATTTTGGGAGGTTGAAGAAAATGAGTGCATTATTAAGTCTTCGGAATGAGGGAATCATGTTTGTAAGGTAGCACATCATCCTTGAAACGCAGAGCATCATTCTGGTCACCAAGCGCATCGTTTTGAAAAGTTGAAGAAAACTAGTGCATCATTAAGTCATCAGAACGAGTGCACCATGTTTGTAAGAGAGAACATCATAGTGCAACGAGAGTGTATCATTATGGTCACCAAACACATCATCGTGAGAGGTTGAAGAAAATGAGTACATCATTAAGTCATCAGAATGATGCATGTATGATAGTACATTATACATAAAACATAGAGCATTATTCGTGACAACAAGCTCATCATTTTGAACCAAGCCCATCATACTATCTTGTCTAATAGAGAAAAACATTATTTGAAGTGCTGAGCTCATCATACTAATCAACATGAGCATCATTGTAAACACATAAAGCATCAGTTTAAGCACTCCATCATTTTGAAAGGTTGAAGAAAATGTTTGCATCATACTTCATTAGGAGTGCATCTTTTTTTAATGATGGAGTGGATCGTTCATGAAGTGCATCATTAGTGAGACATAGTGCATTATTAAGTCATCATAAGGGGTTCATCATATTTGTTTATGAGAGCATCATAGTGCAATGAGAGTGCATCATTAGCGGGAAAAAATGCATCATTTGATAGCACGAGATCATCATTCTGGATAGTTGAACAAAGTGCAACATTGTCATCAAGATGAGTGCATCATGTTGTTATGGGGGAGGATCATATTGCCACATGAAATGCATCTTTGTCGTGATCAAACGCATCTATGCATGTGTGCTGTAGAACGAGATGTTTGCATTAGAGTCATTATAAATTAACAAGCACATCATGTTGTTATCGGAACGCATTATAATGCATCGGGAATGCATCATTTAGGTGTTGGAGAGCATCAGTTTGGGCTGTTGAACAAATATGTCGGGCCGGTGGTTTTTTTGCTGCCGGAAGAAGGGGGTTGGCTGGATTTGTTGCTAGTTTTGTTGATTTCGTGAAAAAAGAAGGTGGATCGGTTTGAAATATGTCTAATTTTGTTGCTCCGCACGGAAGGAAGGATGAATCACGTAGATTCGGTTATTCTGGAATCGTCACCAACAAACACGACGACAAGCCGGAGCCGTGTTCTTCCTTCCTTCTTCTATCTATAGGCACATAGAGTATTCCTATGGCACACTGTATCCACACTCTTTTTTTTAATATAATATTTTGTTTACAGACAATTCATTATGTGTCCAAAAAACTTAAACTAGTCATTTTTTGATACACAAACATTAAATGTTGTGTTAGGGAAGGAAATGTAAATGGCATCATATAAATGTGTCAACAGATTCAAAAGTTTTCTCAACACAAAGTGTGAAGAGATACCAAATTCTTTTGACACTTTACTATATGTCAACAAAAACGTGTGTCAACATATGTGATTTTGTTTGTAGTGTATTTACACCCCATGTTTTGAACTTAATTATTTATACAGGCCCCCAACAATTAAAAACTTAAAAAAACTATCCTGAAATTTCAACTGTCCAACTGAACCCCGTCCATTCTCTTCCCTTTGCAACTGAAACCGCTTTCTTTGATAATTTTTTTTTTGGGTGTTGTTGTATGAATTTACTGTTAAATTCTAAATTGTAGGGAACTACAGTGGGTGAGGATCAGAGGAAACCTAAATGGTTTGTATTCTGATCCAAAAGATTTCGCTAACTGTTCCTACTGTAACAATGACCATATCTTATTCTTTTGTTTGTCTTCTTTGTCTTTCTTTTTTGCGTTTTTATTTGGGGTTCAGCTATAAACAAACAAATACTCCAACTGACGGCTTGTTTGAAAATGAGGAAGCCAAAATCAAAAGTGTTGTCATTGTGGGAGGAAGGGAGGTTCAAGCTAAGTTGTCACCTGAATTCCCGAGCATGATTAAGCACATGCATAGGTCACATGTTACTAGAGGATTTTGGCTGGTATTTTTATGTCCTTGCTTTTGTCTACTGTTATTTCGATAGGTGATTCCTTTATGCTAGCTAATTGTCATCAACTGCATGAATTGACTTCCTCACTTGAAATTGTTGCAGAGTCTTCCTTTCTAACTTTTGCGATCAATATTTGCCAATCAATGGTGAAGCTTTGCATGCTTTTGAGCTGTTGCATTAACTTTTTGTGGCTCTTTTCCAGATTCTTTGAGCTTTTATAGTGTTTACTATTACTGCAACGACTGCATTCTGGTCCCACAGGTATATATTGTGAGGTCAATATGGTTCAGATGAATTAGATGGTTGCACCCAAATGGACATAGGCAAGTCATTTTCTCCATATGTACACTTGTTAGCAACGTAAAGATCGATAATTGTTTAGAGTAATGTTGACTTCGTTTCTCCACTCTTGTAGATGAGGGTGAAAAACACCAGGATAATGAAACAAGTTCTAAAAAAAAAAGTAGAAGAAAGATGGTCTGTGAAAATTGGTGGAGCTAAGTTCTTGTACGTGCTTTTGATTGATTGTTATCAGGTTTACAAGAGTATAAAATATATAGCAGGCTAAGGAGACTAATACGTATACAACTCTATCTCAATCTCCTATGGACTCTTATCTCCTATTTGTTAGTAACTTAACGTACAAGACACGTTGAGTCATGTTAACTCCAACACCCCCCTCAAGCTAGAGTGTGGAGCTTCGAAACTCCAAGCTTGCATACAAGACCAGGAAAGTGATCGGCACTAAGAGCCTTGGTGAATACATCTGCCGGTTGACTCTTGGATGGTATGTAAGAAGTCGTGAGCTGACCCATGTAAATGTGTTCTCGGACAGAATGACAGTCCATTTCAATGTGTTTTGTGCGCTCGTGGTAGACAAGATTAGCCGCGATGTGTAGGGCAGCCTGGTTATCACAGAAGAGGTGAGCTGGCCGATCTTGATCAACACCAAGGTCACGTAACAGAGCTTAGAGCCACAACAACTCGCTAGTTGCTGCTGCCATGGAGTGATATTCTGCCTCGGCGGAGGATCTTCTCACAGTAGGTTGCTTCTTAGTACGCCAAGATAGAGGAGCATTACCGAGTGTCGTGAAGTAGCCAGTAATGGATTGACAAGTTGTTGGACATGCTCCCCAGTCAGCATCACAATAACCTTTCAAGTGAAAAGAGTTGGTTCGTCGAAGCATCAAACCTTGTCCGGGATAACCTTTAATGTAGCGCAAGACACGATAGACAGCATGAAGATGGTCTTGTGTCGGGTGTTGCATATGCTGACTTAAGATGTTGACGGCATAAGTGATGTCCGGACGAGTGGCAGAGAGATAGAATAGTCGACCAATGAGACGATGAAATAAGGACGGATCCTCCATAGGCGGGGCCTTGGAATTTCCCAAGTGATTATGTTGCTCAATAGGTGTGTGGCTGGGTTTGGCGTTGCTGAGACCAGCATCACATAAAATGTCAAGTGCATACTTCCGTTGGCTCATGAAAATTCCATCAGGACCATAAGCAATCTCGAGACCCAAAAAATATTTGAGATGCCCAAGGTCTTTAAGATGGAAGTGTTGATGAAGTGAGGCCTTAAGTTGTTGACATTGGGTTGAATCATCACCTGCGATAACCATGTCATCAACATAAACAAGGACAAAGAAATTTACCGTCATTACGGCGACTGAACAACGAGGAGTCTGCATGAGACTGAACAAAACCATAATTCTTGAGAGCTGATGACAATTTTGCAAACCATTCCCTTGATGCTTGTTTGAGTCCGTACAACGATTTATAGAGATGGCAAATGATAAGTTGATATTTATGATATTTATTCTTCCCATATTTTAGCTATTTTAATGATTTTTAAGCTTTAAAGATATATTTTGAGTGTGTTTAATATCTTAGAGCTTATTTGGAGATAATTGATTAAAATGAGATTTAATTGTTGATTTTACAGATATTTATGATTGTGTTTATTTTCGGATTTGTTTCCAGATTAGAGATGTCTTGGTAGAAAATTCATAACTTGAGCTACGGATGTCGGAATTGGGTGATACAGAATTCATTTGAAATCTGACATCCGAAGCTAAACTTCATATGAAGACCTCGAAACCCAGTGTTGCCGTTTGAAGGGTCGGAATGGACCTCCAAAGTAACGCACTGTTGCTGTTAGTGGGTGAAAATGACTCTGAATTATATATTTGGACTAAATTGACAAGAAACAGTAAGCTGAAGGTCTGGGATGAAGTCAGTTCGCCATTTAGGAATCAGCCACAACTCAGACTCGTGAAGACGCTAGTTTTGATTTCCTCACAAACTCCTGTTGTGCTAACATGCTAGGCTTTGAATTTGGTCTATTTACAGATTAATTCAATTACCAAATCCTTATTAAGACCAACTCGTAGAATACAAGCAGGAGTATGCTATCTACAGAGACACTTGAGCTACTTTTATTATTCATGGTTGTAAATTGCAGCATAGAAGGTTCCACGATATGCCGATTGCAAGCTTGGGTTCGGCTTGAAGACAAGATTTGGATGGATTCATTTTTGTTCATTTTTTTTCCTTTTGACAGTTAGCTTGGTGAATTTGTGTTGGATTGCAGGAGTCTGTACTAAATGCAGCAACAAGACCCAGTCAATCTATTGCCTATAGCCTGTTCGATGAATTGTCTGTGAGAAATTGATAAGGACTAAACCGTGAGTTCTTGGAAGTCAAAGTCCTAGTCCAACTCGGAGACATGGAAGAGGTATCCTAACAAGCCTTCTAGCACAAATCCTAGTTGAATTCAGGAAGCGTAGCAAAGTTATAAACAGGGGGAAAAGTGGCCGAGAGTATTATTCTAGCTTTTCAATTTTATTCTTTTCTTGTGCTTTGCTCTAAACATGTCTGAGTAATTTTCTTAGTTTGGTCTAGGGTAGATTTCTATCTCCAAACTCTTGATTGTGAGAATTGATTCGAACTATAATTTTCTTGAACTTCAAGTATTTATTTCTTCTTTGTTCTTAATTATTGCAATTGATTTTCCTATTCTCGCTTGTTGAATTGGTTATGAAATTGTGATCATGCTTGAATTCTCTA